>PVKS010001806.1:0-131495 GCA_004027875.1 Aplodontia rufa
TATTCTACTTAGGACAAAGTTTGGGATACTGTTCATCTGTGTGGATGCTAAATTCTCAGTTGAATGTACAAGTTTGGCTCAAGTTAGATGTCAAGTTTGGAGAAAAATTTATGCATGAGCAGTGAGGAGGTCATAGGAAAGCCCTGGGAGTAGATGAATTCATCTGGGGAGATTATAGACAGAGGGAGGAAAAGACTCTAGCAGAGCCTGGTACAATGCAGTGACCATTCAGAGATCACCCGGGAAAGTAAATACCATCAAAGTAACCCAAGAGTCAGAGGTCAGTAAGATAATAGAGGAACTAACAGTTGGAGAGAAGAAAATGTCTCAAAAAGATAACGGTATGCTTCAGTGTTTATGCTACAGAGAGGCCAAGAAAATGAGGATGGCAAAGTTATCTATACACAGGAGCTAGTTTCTGTGTTCTTTCTTTCCTTTTTTATTTTTTAAGGGAGGGACAGTGGGAGAGAGAGAAGGAAAGGGAAAATCAAGTTTATTTAGTTTTTCATATGGCTTCTGTTGCTGTGACACTTCTTTGTGTACATGGTGCTAGGGTTTGAACCCATATCCTTGTATTTGCCAGGCAGGGACCCTAACTGCTGAGCTCTAGCCCCTGTGTGTTATTTCTTAACTTGAGCATTGATGGTATGCCATCTCCAGCTTTGAGTCGGGTGATAGTACAGAAAGTGGTAATGGTATTGCCATTTTATTTTACAGATATTGACAATTGGTCCCATCTTTTAAATAGAGTTTTTACTGAGAATATATATGTTTCCTTGGCTCCTGATTTAGCTCGAATTCTTAGATTGCTCCATTTTGTAGACAACTAGGATAAATAGGTTAGTTTCTGATAGCACCATACCAAAAAGATGCAGATTCTTTTATATAAAGCTCCACGTATATGTCAGTAGATTGTAATGAAACAGTTCAACTGGTACAGATTCAGAACTTGAAGCCCATCAACAGCCTTAGCTGGGTGCGATACAGGTCATGAAATTATATTTGAAATTGTACTACAGTAAGTACAGTTTGATGCCTGTGCATTCAAATATTCAGAGAAATAGAACCCCGTCTAGCACAGAAGATCAGTGGCAGTATGCATACCTGTATTTGTATCACTATTAACCGACATAACAGTAAAAATAATTTCCCATTGCTTTATGAGACAGGTAATTGTCACCAAACTATGTAGATTCAATCCTTAATCACTATAGCACCTTCAGTCCAACTTTAAACCCTGCTGTATTTCTATGAACTTATATGAGAAAAATAATTGATTTTTCTAGGCCAGCTACTCGTGCTTTTTTCATCTGGCCTCCTGAGATAACCAAGGTTTTGGATTGTAATTGCTTTGCCATGTGCCTTTTCTGTTGTAGGAGTTTCACATGTTTGTTTTATCATAGCAAATGATAACAAGACTTGGAAAAAAATTTCAACTAAAAAGTCATAGAATAGAATTAAAACTATTATAAAAAGTAATCTGATGAATTAAAACTGAAAGCAAATCAAATTGGACAATATTAGAATAATTCTAGATTAAAAAGATAGGCAAAACACTATGGAGAGAAGAGTTACAGTCAAATAGACATATATAGGCATATATTTTATAAAGTCTCTTAAAAGAGATTCTAACATGCTTGTAATAAGGTAGACCAGAAGCTGGTAATCATATTTAAAACTCAGAACTAAATGAATGAAGAAACTTGACATAATCTTGATGTCTTGGTGGCAGAAAGAAAGGAAAGATACTGAGTGCTTACCTGAGAAATTATTGCTTATTGTGAAATTAATGGACACCAACGGAAGTAATGAGGTTAAAAAAATAAACCCGCTAATCATCAGTAACAGTTAGGACAATGCAAATTAAGACCCCAAATGGACGCCATTTATACATTCACTAGAATGTCCAGAAAATATAAAACTATCTACATCTAGTGTTGATAAGATATGGAGCACTGGAGCAATAGAAGTTCATGTACTAGTGCTGCTGAGGTTGTAAACTTTGGTTAACACTTTGGAAAACAATGTAGTATCATATTGCACAGTTACATGCAAGTTTTCTATGGTGAGTAACTCATCTCTCATGCATAAATTCTAGCTAGACTCATACATGTAAATCAAGTGACATAGATTAGAGTACTTCTAGCTATATTGTTCAGAATGACAAAACCCCCAAATGTGCATGGACATGAAATATGCAAGTGTATATTGTCATACTCATACTAAGAATTGTATCACTATGAAAATAAATGAACTACAATTTAATGCAGAAACACAAATTCATCTTTTTTTTTTCTTTTTGGTACTGAAGTTGGAATCCATTGGTGCTCTATCACTGAATTACTGTCCCAACCTCTTGTACTTTTTTACTTTGAGATAGGGTCTTACTAAGTTGCTGAGACTGACCTTGAACTTGTAATTCTCCTCTCTCAGCCTCAGGAGTAGCTGGGATTATGACTGTGCACCACTGTGCTTGGCACAATTGTAGCTTTGAAATATAATGTTGAGTGCAAAAAGTAAGTTTCAGGCACTTACAAATAGTTTGATTCCATATTTATATAGCTCAAACCAAAAAAAATTGAAAAAATATAAATGATAAATAATATCATCACTTTATAAAAACGAAGTTATTTTTTTCAAGGGAAAGTCAGTAAGTACTTTTGGATAACAAGGAGCAGGATGAAGACTGGAAATGTGCACAAAATAATGCTTCAAGAGCAGTGGTGTTGGTGCTGCTGTTCTCAAATTGGTGAAGAGTTCAAGAGTGGTAGTTTATTTCATTGTTAGGCTACTTAACTGTGCTGACCATGTGAGACATATAGGTAAAAAAGTAGTATCTCCTGAAGTCAGTTATCATTGGAATCATTTTGAATGACAGTGCAGATAAGCTAGTATCTGGGTTACCCTGTTATCAGATTACTACATACATTCTCAATTTGTTGTCTCTAATGCAAGTAGCTTGTTGGCAGGCAAAAGAATGGGAACACTACTGATAATACATTTACATCTCTTTTTAAAATCTTAACTGAGGTCCTGAGGTCCTTTAGAAATCAGAATATATATATTTAACATTCGGTTGACAATTTGACATGTCATTCCATGCCAGCTGAGCCTTCTTGCTTTCTTCATTCAGGTTTAGAAGTGCCAGCAAGATAAGAATGAAGGAAATCAAATAAATCATCTGCCAAAAGACTCACTTGTAAGGTATAGGCAAATAGTGCAGGACTACTGATTAAAACAAGCAGATTGAAACCCTGATCACCTAAACCTCTCTAAGCACACAGATTGCCAAGGGAAGAGCTTCAAGCATTTGAAGTGGCCCTGTATTATCAGGAACGATGATGTGAATGTGAATCCAAGCTCTTGTCAAGTGCTATGTATTTAACTAAAGAGATAACTGTATGCAAGTCTCTGGAATCCCTGGGCAGATGAAAAATGTGGAGTTTGGTAGATTATTAAATATTTCATAATGTTTTTTATATTCATGCAAGTATAATTAGATCTTGGCTTAGTTTGTGCTCTTGACTACCATAGCTATTTTTTTTTTTCATTCCGGAATTTTATTAACTCTCAACCCTAGAGTCATTACTTTCAGGGTGAACTTCATATTTAGCTTTGCCTAAGATCAATGCTTTTTAAACATTTGTAAAGAGAAAGAAATGGAAATACAAATAAAGAACTGGATTCCCATTGCATCATCCATGAGTATAGAGTTTTGGTACTGTTGAGTCACTACCTTTTGGTATTTGCACTCTATTCCTCCTTTCTCTTCGTGTCCTGTCCTCCTTACTGCTCTCTCCCCCTTTCATCTCTATTCCCTCTCTAACTCTATCTTCCTTCTCTAGTTGCTGGACGGATTTGAGCTCTTACAAAATACCTATTTATAGGGCAGTCCTTTTTGGGGAAGGGGTAGTTCCTATATAGAGCCAAACCCTCGAGGAAATTGCATAATCTGCTCTCCAATGCATTGGCTCAGGGGACTAGATGGACAGGTTGATTCTACTTCTTGGGGATGCTGGCCTCTGTGACTTCTTCTCTCCAACTTGCTACTCTGTTATATTTGTGTTTGATTTGGAAACTCTAAGCAATACCACAAGGCCACAAAAGAGCTTTGAGTATTCTTGGGTTCATCTGGGGGAGATCTGCTTTACTCTTTGAGTACATGAATGGGTACACTGAAGAAGAGAGAATATATTCTTTGAGGAAGTTAAAGGATGTAGAAGTACTGGTTTTTAAAAACAGAATTAAGATCTTTGTCACTGAGCTTTAAGGAGGATGACAAATTGCTGAAAACCTTGCCTATGTCTTATTTTTCTTATCTGGTTAAAAGGTAATGTATGGTTCTCCTTTGACCATCTGACTGAATTTTATAGCCTCCTCTCTACATGGTCTTTCTGGACATCCATTTTTCTGTTAATCCATCCAATTTAATGACTACCTATACGTACCAGACTCTGCAAGGTATATAAGACCCTCAGCCTTCAAAGGACTTAAGTTTTGCTCTGTGTTCCTCCTGGTCACATAGAAAAACTAACATAAATACTACTCAAAGACAGCAAAAGTAGAAATTTTAAATTGTAATAACCATACTGAAAAAGAGGCCTGCTTAATCTGGATAGTGTTATCAATAGATGACCAAACATTCATTTAATAGTGAATTTTTTCTGCACCCATATTTTATCTGCTCTAAAACTAGTATGGTTTTACTTCAAAGGCAAGATATGGCTAGGAGGTAAATTCTTTAAAATAGTCAAAAGATTATGAAGTTGTTTTAGCTGCAAGCTTTGAGTTGAAAATAACAGGAACCATGTAGACAATGCTTACTCTTCAATAAATCAAGGAACATATTTACTAGGCTATTGTTCCTTTATTAATAAAAACAAAATATTCTGGGCCACATATTTGTGTTCATTTCCAGATATTATCAGGTCTTCAGGTAACTGACAGATGACTGTATGATAGAGAAATGTTCCAAAGATACGTATCTACTTTTTAGCATGTCTTCACTACTACTGTCGGTGCTCCCCCAAATGTAACACTATCTCTTTGTTGCTGAGCTTCATTCATTCGTAGCTATATCACTGAATGCCTGACTTTTTTTTGGAGTAGATTAAATGCAAATATTCACATTAATGTAACACACACAAATGTCAGGAGTTCTAAAGGGTGGTTCTCACAGCAACAGATCTTTTTTTTCCTTTGGAGCTTGGCAGTATTTGCTTTCAGTTTATGTCAGAAAAACTTTTCTGTTTAATGATGTATGCCATGGAGCAGTTGTTAAGGAAATGTGCATTAGGAATTTCTGATTTCCTTTTAGGACAGTCTCAATTTTGGTGGTGTAACAGTTTGAAGACTATATACTTCCAGTGGTTCCCTTTTCTTTTTTATAAATATGGGAACTTTATAGATGTGGACACTTTTTTCCCCTAAAGAATTACCTCACAATCCAGGGGCAGTGGCACATACTTGTGATCCCAGCAGTTTGGGAAGCAACGGCAGGAGGATCACAAGTTTGAGGTCAGCCTCAGTAACTTAGGCCATAAGCAACTTAGCAAGACCGTGTCTCAAAATAAAAACTAAAAAGCAACTGTGAATTCAATCCCTGGTACTTTCCCCTGCCAAAAAAAAAATGACTTAACAATTGTCTGTTTAGCTTTCGAAATGTCTTGAAATAACTAATTGTGAATATTTGTTCATGTGCATATATAGTAGACCTTTTTCACAAACTAAAATGTAGGGAAACTGTTTGATTATAAGAGGGATAAGTGGGGTATTTTGTGTACACATTTATGGAGTTATTTATCCAATTAGATACCAAAAGAAGTGATACATATCTTTATGATAAAACAGAATAATTTTCTCCACTACTGTTAAAAGTCAGCCTGTCCGTCACAGCCTGGCTCCTGTTCCCTCTTAGATACTTTGGTCCTGGCATTTCCTTCTCCCTCCTAAATTGCCCACTTGTCCATCTCCACTAGATCATTCTGATCAATAGTACTTGGCTGTCTTCCCAACTCTATGCTTCCACATGGCTGTCAATCTACCTTTCCTCTTCCTTTCATAGTGCAGCTTATCAGAAGAGGTTTCTGTATCTGCTGTCTTCACTTCTTCCTCTCTTTGTCCCACTCCAAGGGGATTTCTCTTCCTCCCACTTCATGGCTGCTGTTTCCCAGGTCACTAAAACTTGTTTCCATGATGCAAATGTGATGTCCACTTGTTGGAGCACATCATATTCAACCTCTAAGCAGCAGTCAAAAAGATCAGTCCAACATTTCCTTCTCAAGATCGCATTTTTCTTTGAGTTCCTGTGAACTGCACTCACTGGACACTCGTCCTTAGTCTCCTTTGTGGGCATTACTTCCTCTATTTTGGCTCTAAAGTTGGGAGAATGGAATTCTTTGCTCTTCTTGACTTGTGATCTTACTCCCAGTTAGGTTTGAGCAAATAAAAATATAAAATTCCTAATTAGATTTGGAATGCAGATTTTTTAGTGTAAGTATGTGCAATGTTATAAACACACAGACGTACATGTTTGTTTATTTCATGTGACTTTTTGTATACAATGGTACTAAAATTAGTGTGAAAAATTCACATTTAATTTTTGTCATATTTTATCTGGCACCTCTCTTCATGGTGATCTCATAAGCACATGGGGTTAAATATTTTTTATGTGATCCAGAATTTGTCTCTTCTAGGTTCCAGGCTTGTGCTTCCAACTTCCTAAGGAACATCTTGGTCATTCATTTTTCTCAAACTTAATATGTCCAAAGGAAAACTACCCATTTCTACCCAGTTCCCATTTTACTGATGACATCAGTGTTCATCTAGTTCCTTAAGTCTAAAGTCTGGACTGTACTCTTAATTCCTCTCATCTTTACTACCCTCTCATTTGTATGAGTCCATGGTCTACATATTCAAGACATTTCACAAGTGCCTGCTTTGCATCACCAATGTCTCTGTAGGTCAAACCATCATTGCATTTTGCCTGCACTGTGGCCCGTGCTTCTAATATCCCCCGTCCAATTCTTGATTCATGTAACAGCACTTTTTAATGAGATCTTTAGAAATGTAGATCGAATTATGTTGATTGCCTTCCTGTTTCAATCTTTCTCCACTTCTGCTTGGCAGTGGCTTCCCACTGCACTTTGAATAAACTCGAGTTCTCTCTGAGAGTTAAGGCTTCTGTGGTTTGATTCTTGCTGATACCACTCTGACTCATGCTAGCTTCTCCAGCCCTGCTGCCCTGTCTCCATTTCTCTTTCCCAGCATAGGCTTTCCTATCCTTAAAAATAGTTTTTTTTCCTCATCTCATCTAAAGTTGCTCACCCCTCCATAAATATCTGTCACATTACTCCGTTTTATTTAATTTTTTCCAGATAATGATCAATACTTGAAACTATCACAATGTCGTGTTTAGATATTCATCTGTTTTCTTTCTCTGGGGAAATGTATTCCACGAAGGGAGGTACTTATTT
This sequence comes from Aplodontia rufa, assembly GCA_004027875.1. Classification (NCBI taxonomy): domain Eukaryota; kingdom Metazoa; phylum Chordata; class Mammalia; order Rodentia; family Aplodontiidae; genus Aplodontia; species Aplodontia rufa. The sequence continues at coordinate 7,476 of PVKS010001806.1, forward strand.
CTTCCATTAATTACTTTACTCACAGCTCCCAGAATAGAACATAGAAGACTCAATAAATATTTGCTGCCATTTGAATTAGTGTTTTTAAAAAATCAGATTTGTGCCACAAGTCAGCATGAAAAAATTCAAGCATATTACATTTCTATGGATTTGAAAATAGGTATGGAATGAAAATATTTCCGCCACTTTTTCCCTTATCGACATTTATGTTATGATGTGGAGGTGCACACATTGGTGAAAACACAGCAATCAGCACCAGAGCAAATCTTGGAAATGGCTTCATCTCCTGGTGTGAGGTGGCTTTGTCCCTGGGGAGAAGTCTGGCATATTACAACCCGTCAGGATCCTGCAATGGATTGTCTTTCAGAGTCAAAATTCAACCTGTCAAGAGGTGGAGAAAATGATTTGTGGCCTGAAGAGATGGTAGATTAATATTTTGAAAAAACTGTGCCCTAAATCCACTAAAGCTACTTGTTTGTTCTACTATTAAGACCTCTCTCCCTCAGGTATAGGAAATGCTTTGTAGGAAACACCATCTTTCCTTCGGACATAGACATTTCCCCTGCCCCAAGATGGGGTTTCCCAGTGAGGTGTTACATTCATTAGCCCCTTTGGACAATGTGTTCTGCTGAAACAGACCCATGTCTTGATCTCACAGCTTCATTTCTGAGTCAGAATGTGCTGGATGACTTGGGGAAGCTGTGATGTATGAAGCAGAAAGAAGATTGATTTTTCACAAGGTCCCTTGTACCTGGAGTAATGAGAGTGGCAAATTACTTGCTCACTGAGCAAACATGACAGGAATGTCATAGAGCAAATTTATATTTATGCAAACACACTGGGGTCACACAGGTGGGAATTCCACAATGTGACCTTATCTGTGGAAGATATCCCTCTAAATCACCAGCTTGCACCAGGAAGCCGGCACTCAGCAAAAGCTGTGGAATAGCTGCCTAAAAAACAAATACTTGTAATGAATAATGTAATGCTCATGGTACAGTAAGAAATAGGATAAATTGTGGTGCCATTTTAAAATGAGAGTCTTCAACTTACAGGCTATTTCTGGTGTTCATCTTGGATTTTGTGGCAGTGGAACATAAAATATCTACTTTAATAGAGTAAAAGAAATGGAGTGATTTATCCTCGTCATTGTGGGCCTTTAGAACCTCTCATTTGATAATGGAAAAAATCGGCGGTTCATAGGGAAGCAGATAATTTTTCTGTGTAGGCAGCCTGATGCATAGAGACCACACACACTTCTCAGAACGTTTGAGGCAGGGAAAAAAATTCACAAGTCTCTAAGTGATGGAAGGATTTGTCGATAATATTCCATTAAAACATTTCAAGATTCCCAGCATAATTGTTGGCTTAATATATGTTAAAAAGCAGTGTTGGTGCTTTTAGCTGTAAACTATTAAAGGAACATTAAAATAATACTAATTTTGTTATTGAGTTAAAAACTCTGCTGGTTTTAGCAAGGAGCTCTAGATTTAGAATAATTCTTTCCTACGGGACATTCATGTTGTTGATTATTCATGCACTCATTTTTCTGAGATCCAGGTTTGGACCTGGAACTATGTTCAAAGCAGTGTATACAGAGATCGAAGGAACCAGCTAGATTTCTAAGAAGCTCATTCCTAGCAAATCAGATGGTAATGTAAAATAAATCCAGAGAAAATGAGTCTTGGAAAGCCTACTTATGGGTCTGAACTTGGGGAATCAAGGGAGGACACCTTCTAAGAGAGGTGTTATTTGTTCACTTTGGTTACGTTCTGTATCCAGAATCTTGACTGTAATATCCACTTAGTTGAGAGATCCACAACAACAATGGGGATATCTTTGAATATGGTACCTTATGAAAACAGAATATATGTGATACTTTCTATTGTCATGCACCATCCTAAGTACCTCATGTATATTCCCTAATTTAGTAATCATACTACTCCCGTTAGTCCAGCATCATATTCTTTTTGCAGACAAGACAAATGGAGAGGGAGATAAAGTAACTTTCCTGAGTCCACAAGGGTAAGTAGCTATTGAGGCCAGTTCAGAGCTACTGTAAACACCTCTGTCATACAGTATCTGACACTCCCAGGGGAGTTGAATCTCACTGGGGAGGGCGAGGGTCAAAGAAACTTTCTTAAAAATAACAAAATCCACTTTTTAAAAATAAGAAATACACTTGGAAGTTTCTTATGTGACTAAGAAATATTTATACACAAATACAAATGGTGTAGAGTGGGATGCAGATATTCATTTCTAAGACCTACTCACTAAGAATTTGGAAATACCTACATGGCAGTCCACTCTGAAATTCTTCTTCTTTAGTTTCTTTTGATCCTCCCTTGTATCCACACAATTCTTGCCTTCTACCAGTATGTACTGGATTGTTATATCCTTGCTTGGAACCCTTAATTTTTATACTAAGAGGCTTTTTATCCACTTGATCTTTTTAAGAGCAACCTCTCACTGAATTTTTCAGAAAGATTGCATTCTTTAAAAGCTTTTCAAAATGCGAGTTGTTACAGGCACTTGTTATCCTGGCTTTGCTCACTCTGTTTGTAGGAGGATGTGACTGTGATAGCTTCCTTTTGGTCTGAGTGCTTTGTGTTCTTTTCCATGTGATGTGTTCTTTTTGGACTGCAGTTAAAATTTGAATTTACTTTCAGTAGGAAGAGTTCTGACTGGGTCTAGTGATAAAGACAGATTCCCCATTTTTCAGAAACATGGATGCCTCCTAGCTCCGATCTCTTAGAGGTATTTTGGTTTCATTATATCTCCCTGACTACTGTGTGGGCTATAGTCACAATATCAATTATCTAACACTTAAGTTTTTCTATATGTCAGGCATCATTCTAAGCACTTTGTCTTAAGTAATTTTATAATAAAATCAACTCTGTTAGGTAGGATGCATTATTTTCTGCTCTTAACAGAGAATTTTCCTGGTGCTCCAGACTTCCTGTTAAATAGTTATTGATATATGTGAGGTGAATTCTACTTGTGGGGAGAGGCAGAGGATACTTCTTGGAAGAATTAATAGTGAATTTCAATATGAAACTTTTCAATTTGACCATCTATTTGATTCATATTATTTTTTAGATATGGTAGCGCACTTTCCAGTTATCTATTAAACATTTATTATGATAAATATATTATTATAACATGTATTATGTTAATACACCTTTTAAGTGTATTAACACATTTAACCCTCACAGTTGTTTCACAGTTGAATAAATTGAGGGACTTGTTAATCTTTCCAAATGGTCCAAAGTTGGTAAATGTCAAAGCCAGTATTTGAGCCCCCCAAGTCTGACTCCTGAGCACCCACTAGTCAGTATGGTCATTACACTCAGTGTCAAATAAGGTAGTCATAATCCTAGTTGCACAGCTTATCAAATTCATGAGCCACACACATCAGTCTTTGATACTTTCAGTGCCTAGAAAATCTATCAGTATAAGACAACATGTCATACTTTTCTTTCAATTAGACTGTAAGCTGTGAATAATCAATGTAAACAAGTGGGCACAGAGGAGGACATAGATGAGGACTAGACCTTGACACTTTGAGGCCCAGGGCTAAAATCAGGCACAACTCTGGGATGATCCATTCTGGTACTGAAAGCACAACGTCTAGGCACTACATCAAGAGCAATAAAGCCCAGAGTATTCTTGTTGAGGACGGGAGAATTTTAAGTGGGTAGTGTTGGGAGATTGTCACGAGGTAGCAAAGGCAAGGACTAAGTATCAGGATCAGCACTGTGGCAGTGTGAGGCCAAAACAAGTGAGGTCCTGCACAGGAGCCCAGGAGAAATTATCAGAGCTTGGAGAATGGGAGAACCTGTTTCCGGAACAGGGCACTCCGTGAGACCCAGACTGATGTGAGAGCCATGGGATTGGATCAGATCTCTTTAAATTCAATGTTCAAATGCTTAAGCTGGGGCTGGAGCAGTGGCTCAGTGGTTATGGTGCTTGCCTTGCATGCGCAAGTACGTGAGTTCAAACCCCAGCACCACGTACAAAACAAAGTGTCAGGGGAATGAAAGCCACATGAAAAACTAAATAAAAATTGCTTCTCTTTCTCTCTCTCCCCCTCACTGTCCCTTCTTTTTTTTTTTTTTTTTTTTTTTTAATGCTTAAAGCTGAACTTAATGAGTGGAGGGAGACTAGAGCCTAGTAGATGTAGAGAGAGTTTCTGACTCTGGAAAAATACTTTCTCCTTTGTCAGGGAGAGGGCTTACTTATATCCTCTCTTGAGTGTTAATTAATTGTCATAACTATGGGAATTATTTGTAGATTTAGGTGCATTCTATTGGTTGTATTTACCAGGTTCTTTTCTATTTGATTTGTACATAGGAATGAACAATCAGAGGGGAGAGAATAAAACTTCATCCCCTATCCTCTTTTCATGGAGTGTATCAGCAGACTTCTCCTTAATTAAGTGGGAATTAAGCCAGTTTAGACATGGTGTAACATCAGTTGTCAAGTCTCTGATGCAAATGGAGGCAAATGTATTGGTCAGCTTTTATCCTTCATACCTGAAAACAAAAAGAGTTGACTCAGAATCAGAAGAACAACAAAGGTGAACTGAGGTGGAGGACACATGCTCCCCAGAGTGTTCACAAATTGGATAAGATCCCCAAGTAGATTGAAACTTAATTGTATTATTGTCCACACTTGATGTTTGAACAGTGTGGTGTCAGCAGATGGTGTCAAGGGTTCTGTGAACTTGATTATTTTTATGTAATTCTTAGTACAGAATGTGTAGCCTAGAAGAGGAATAGAAGCAGGAACAAAGCAGCCCCAAGTCCTGGCGCTATGGTGCCTCTCTCTAGTGACGTTTGCAGAGGTCGAAATCCTCCCTGCGTCACTGGTGCACAACATATCTACTAAGGCTGCTGCAGTGGCATATGGTGGCTTCAGGGTCGGGGAGTTTGTAACCAGAGGACCTGGATGTGGGTCCTATGGCTGTCACCTATGGGGGTGTCTATGCAGCTTGTCGTTTCACCCTTCTGAGCCCTGTTTTCTTCTTGTTATAAAACAGATGATAGCATCTTATCACTGTGTTGGAGTGTGACTATTGAAACATTTTGTCCACTGAAGAGAGTCATAAAAATCAAACTATAATTTTTATTCTTCCTAGAGTAAAAACAAATTAATATTTAGCAAGTATTAATTTACTTCTTTAGTGAGGAAATTTTGATAAAGAAGTTGAAAATTCAAAAAGGAAGCAAGACATCAGACTTGAAATATTTTTGTTTCTTTTATCTCATTTAGCTTAGCTATTATCTTTGAGGTTTTTTCTTCTCTCATTCAAATTATTCTGCATTTTTCTTATAATCCTCCTCATCCTACAACAGATAATTAAAGATATAATACCTATGGGAAGAGTAGATAATATAGTTTTGTCATAATTTTGTATTTGTATGGTGTGCCATAGTGAATGGCATAGTGAAGACTTTACAAAAATATAAATTATGTAATTGACAAACTCTTTCTATTTAGCTTCTCAAGTTTTAAAATATTTTGATAAAAGATAAATTCTGAGATGGGCAGTGCACCTAATTTTGAGAGAACCATCCACCAGTATCCTACTTAAAGTGAGTTTTATTACAAATATTTGAAACTGCAAATCTGCCAAGAAATGTTTTTTATTTGCATTAACAGCAAATAGTGACAGTATGATAAGGGCTTGTGGAAAATATATCACCCTCAGAACTGGGTAGCTCATTTCCTTTGAGGGTGTTTGATAGATGATTAAAGAGTCTGTGTAGACTTTACACATTTAAGCTGAGGTCCTCTGCATGTCACCTTGTCTCTCAGTCCCTGCATCTACTACACGGAGAGTAATGGCCATCAGCATCCTCAGTGTTCTGGGCCAGGTCTGTCATTCCAGATTTGCTTTTATTCCCTTTCCTAGACTTCTGAGTGGAGGTACATGAGACTGTTCACACTCTGTGCAGGTTCTCAATTCCAGGCATGTTTTCCCAGATGTCCCTTTACTTTACATGCCTTTTTTTTTTTTTAATCATTTCTGCAAGTAAAAATCTTACCATATCTTGGTGCAATGAAGGCCGCATGAAAAAGTAAATAAAATTGTTGCTCTCTGCCTGTCTCTCTCTTTCTCCCTCCCTTTCTCTCCCCCCCGCCTCACTGTCCCTCTCTCTTAAAAAAAAAAGTCTTACCACACCTCAGGGTCTACTCCAGTCCCTGGGTCAGTATTTGTGTACGTTATTCAATGCATGTACCACAACTGGGTAGTAACGGATACTTGTATAAACCTGTTCATTCTGTCCTGTTTTCCCAAAAGGATTTGAGAAGATCAGAGGTTGATAGGTCTTTATTTCTTTATTTTTTTACCTTATAGGTAGAAAATTGGGTTTAAAGTAATTTGCCCAGCTTTGGTGATGACATGATTAGAATCAAACTTGGAATTTTTGACTGATGGCTCTATTTGTCAAAATTTTAGGAAACCATCTTTTGATTCCTTGAGTTTGGTCATTTTCTAAATCACTATAATCCTTTATTTGATATTCCATGCATCATTCTCTTACTGATATTATCTTATAAATCTTGTATTCTTTTATTGCAAATCCTTTGAAGGAACTTGGATTTAATGATCTGCCACCATTTGCAACACCCACCATGGGGTTTTTATAAACTAGGCACCTAAGCTTAATAAGTTATTTCATATGAATATATGGTTTTTGTCTAAGCCAGACTTTGAGTAAGCAGTTGTATTTCCCTTAAATTGCCTGATAGCAAGTGTGTATGTATCATTGTTTAATGATTACTATGTTCCTATGATACATGTATGATAAATAATACTTTGACTATGTAATTTCAAGCTAAGTATGTTTCCGAATTAAAATAATATGCTGTTATGTTCCTTTCTCTATGGAAATGAATGGAAAAGAAACTATACATTATCACATTCTATTCATTAGCTGAAAGATGATTTTTTGGTTTACTATGTTATTGTCAAACCTCAAATTCTAATCAGAATATAGGTTCTACGTATGCAGGGGCCTTACTCATCACTGTCATGGATTTATGAGCACTTTCAGAGTAGAAGTAGATAGTTAATGACATTTGCTAAATGACCTATGTCATTTTAGTGTCATTGGAAGATGAAACTGGCTCTTTAGGTTTAGAACTTGTAACATACTTTCAGGTGGTTAATTACGTTAGTCACTTTTAATCTTCAAGACAATCCTGAGAAATAATAGTATTATTCTCATTTACAAAATGATCAAGGAATGAAGTGACTTTAGAATGGTGACCAAATGTTGAATCCAAGTATTATTACTCCAAATCTTGTGTCCTTTCTGTGTGATCATGTAGGAGGTAGGGGATATGAACACGGAACAGGGACACCTAGATAGGAAAATTTATATGTAGTAAGTTGGAATGGTTTTGGCATCTGAATGATGGTACCACCAATACAGCAATGGTACTGAGCTCGGTGGGACAGTCTGAATTTGTGGCAGCTCTGAATTGCCTTTTGAGCCTTACGTTAAGAGAAAAGCTACATGTATCGTTTTGTTCTCCCTTTACTTCCTTTGCCTCCATATCCCTGCTTATCTGAGCCAGAAGCTATGTAAGGCTTCAGACTTTACCATAGGCTTCTAAATATCCTTTTGTACTCTGTAGTCTTTGTTTCTACCAGCTGAAAAGAGCCAGCTGACTCCTCTGGTATTTTTATACATTCATTGTTTTCCTCCAGTGTATTCCGCCCAATGCCCAAAGTCCAGATGCTGTGATTGCTACTTCTAGCTCAAGACATCTGGTTTTCAGTAGGTCCTTTTCTTTCTTGCAATTCTCGATTATAATCTTTAAGTGCCACTGCTGAAGTATAGAGTGGAAATGTATGTGATCTTGTCCTTGCAAGACTGAATGCTCTGTTTTTAGCCTCTAGATTCTCCCACAGAGGGCAACCGTAATTTTAACTTGCATTTGTACACGAAATATCTTCATATCTAAGGACTTTAGCATAGTCTTCCAAGCACAGCTATTTGACACAGCAACACTCTTTTGAAGTCCATATGTCTAGTACAACTTCCAGAGAGGGGATATACGAAGCACAGGAAAAATAACCTATTTGTTTAAGGTAATTTAGTCTTTATGTGCTGTCTCCCTGCCTTCCCCTAACTCCTGATCTAAGTCAGAATGTACACAGTCCACACCTAAAAATCCATGCCTTCTCTAAAACCTACTCAAAAATATAATTGCTTAGATCTAAGGCCATACACTTTCTGCACACACTGTAGTTGATATATACTGTTCTTAGAAATAGGATTAATTGAAAACACTTAAATATTGGGAGATTTCAGACATAATTCTGCATTTCTGGTTCTTCATGGAAAATGGGAGGGTATAACAGCACAAGTTCCTTCTCCCCACCTGTCATCACTGCGTCTGGAGTAGAGTGGCTTCTGGAGGTGAGATTGGGCCTTCATTTCACTTACTTACTTGCCTGGCTCCTAGTGCCCTGCCATATATCCATAAGCAATTTCATTCTCTATATAGTATTATGTTGACAGATAATTAGTGAAGTTTATTTCTAGGCATGTACAATTTGCCTCTTTTTAAGCATTAAAAAATAGTCAAGATATCTTTTTAAATAAGTTCAGAAAATAATTTTAGTAAGAATTATTTGAAAGTATTCTATTTTACAGTATGGAAAACATAACATTAGAGTTACTGCTTCTATTTGCAAACTTTTAAAGCAAAGAACTCTGGGTGGGAAGCTGGAAGACCTGGTTTTGAGTTCTGGCTCTGCCAGTTACTGACTTTGACCTTGAATGAGTTGCTTCACTTTTCTAGGCCTGTTTCCTCCTCTCTGCAAGGGGGATGAGTGCATTTGCCAACCGTGTGGTCATGTGTATCAGATGTGGTCACGGATGTGAAAGTTCTTGATGCCATATGGCCCTGTGAGAGGATAAGATGCTTTATGGGGAAGTAGAGCAATAGCATATGGCTTCTCAAGGAGCTTGGAATCTGTTTACAGACATAGCACTTAAATATAATATAAATAATTGCTGAAAGTATTTTATTTCAGGGGCTATAGCAGTGGCTCAGCGGTTGGGGTGCTTGCCCAGCATGCACTGGTACATGATTTCAAACCCCTGCACCATATATACAGCGAAGTCTCAGAGCAACAAAAGCCACATGAAAAACTAAGTAAAAATTGTTTCTCTCTTTCTCACTGTCCCTCTTAAAAAATATTTCATACAAGAATCAGAAACATTAAATGTTATCAGATATAAAAAATGTCTGATCATTCAGGTTAACCAAATAAAAAACTAAGAGGACATACAAGATATTTCTTCCACTTGTTCATTAATTTAACCCACAATTTTTTCATTATTTATTCTATAATAAGAAGCATTATAAGTCCTAGGGATGAAGTAGTAAAGTAGAATATCTAGGTTCTTCTTCTTAAAGCAATTTGTATTTTAGACTAGGTAGAGACAGATATATGTAGATCTATAAAGAAGTAGATAAATGTCATAATTTCAAATACTGTTAAGTACCATGAAGAAAATAAATACAGGTGATATGATAAAGCTAACGTGCTGATTCCATGTGACTCTTGCTATATTTCCCCCACAACGTTTTTTTTTTTTTTTAAAGAGAGAAGGACAGAGAGAGATAGAGAGAGGGACAGAGAATCAATTTTTGAGTTTTTCACATTGACTTCATTGCTCTGACACTTCATTGCTCTGCACCCACTGTGTACGTGGGTGCTGGGGTTTGAACCCGTGTGCTTGCGCATGCCGGGCAAGTGCCGTAACCACCAAGCCACCGCTCCAGCCCCACAATTTTTCTTTTAAGAGAGAGGGATAGAGAGAGAGAAAGAGAGAATCAATTTTATTTAGTTTCTCATATGGCTTTCATTGCTCAGACATTTGGTTGTGTATGTGGTGTTGGGGTTCGAACCTGTGTCCTTGTGCATGCCAGACAAGTGCCGTAACTGCTAACTGTTGAGCTACTGCCTCAGCCCCTCCTCTTTGTTTTTATTCTATTAAAATAGATATGATACCATTTAGATGACACAACAGGTATAATTCAGTGGGATTAAGTATATTCCCAAATTGTACAACCATCACCACTTTCCACTTTTAGAAAGTTTTTATATCATTTCTTGCACACACTCTGTCCCCTTTAAACAATAATTCTTCATTTCTCCCTGCCTCCACCTCTTGGTAACCTGTATTCTACTTTGTTTTCAGGAACTTGATTATTCTACATATCTAATACATGTAGAATCATAAAACATTTATATTTTTGGAGGTTTTTTTTTCACTTGGCATTTTTCAAAGTTTATGTTGCAACATATATTAGAATGTTATTCCCTTGTAAGACTGAATAAGGTGCATATATCTGTACTACAGTTTGTTTAAGCATTTGTCATTTTGCTGTTTAGACTTCTCATCTAATCATATTAATTTGTAGAATACCGTGTATTGTGCCAAACACTTTCATATTCAGATGGCAAGAAGAATGTTAACTCTGGGAATACTGGTTAAATTCTTATTGATTTGTAGTGGTATCTGGCATGGTTGTTTTGTGTAATATTTTAGTTAATGTGCCTTAAATTCTTATTCCCAACAATTCAAGGAATAGGTTATTATGTGGAGAAAATAAAGTCAGTTTTTCTGCTAGTATGAAATGACAAAGGCTGTGTTTTCAGACCAGTTCTACCTACCCCCTAATGTAGGACTATCCTTCCTTTGGGGTGTTCTTTGGAGCATTTTTGTAAAATAGACTCAGATAATAGGCTTCCACCACCACCGTGGGATAGAATTTCACAACCGAATAATGGGAAAGTTTCTCACAGTTACAGTTAACCACTTGACTCCCATTCTGCAGGGTGACTACAGACTGCTGGGACGTGTTTGCTCCACAACCAAGGGAAATACATCTATCCACAAGGAAAATGTTAGAAAGAAGCAACTGATAACAAAGAAAAAGTACACCTAGTGTGGATTGTGTGGCTCGATTTATTCACAAAGTGAAGCCCTGGATATTGGAAGGAATAAAAAAGTGAGATTTAAACAGGAACAGAAATTTTGTTGCAAAAGGAACAAGTCAGAAAGCAATATATTAGAGCCTTACTGTGGATGGAGGTTTATAGCACAAGGCAGTTGCTGCCTTGATTCTTAATCAATTGAGTTTCTAGTTCTTTAAGCTATTAACTGAGAGCTGAGTAGAGTATTTTACTATATTAAAATCTGGTAATGTTCCACTCTTCTTCATCTCTCAAAGGCAGCTCTTTAAGATACATGAAGTTATGTACAAATATTGAACACATAACAAGGAATACGTATAAAATGTTGTTATAAAAGTGCAGGTGCCAGCAAACCTGCCTCTCTTCCAACACTTATCCTGTTCTGGGTTTAATACTGGTACAAATGGCCATCTGAAATTTTTGCGTGACCTATTACTCTGGGGGATGGAGCAGTGGCTCAGCAGTTTCTGTGCTTGCCTCACATACACGGGGGTGCTGGTTCGTACCCCAGCACCACATACACAACGAAGTGTCTGAGCAACGAAGGCCACATGAGAAATTAAATAAAATTCATTCTGTTTCTCTCTTGCTCTCTGTCCCTCTATCTTAAAAAAAAAAATCTGGACTCTGATGAAGTTGATTAAAAAGCCTCTTGTGAGACCTATTTTTTAAAAAGTTTTAGTTGAATTGTTGCACAATCATAGATACAAAGAAAGATGGTAACAATATTGTACGTCCCTAATCCTAATCCAGACTCCCCCACATCACCCACACCTGTCTCTTGACTCTTCTGTACTTCCTCCCTTTAACAGATACAAAGACCTATTTGTAATGGATTCTCTCTTTTTTTTTTTTTTTTTTTTTAAGAGAGAGGGACAGTGAGAAAGAGAAAATCAATTTTATTTAGTTTTTCATATGGCCTTCGTTGCTCCAAAACTTAGTTGTGTACATCGTGCTGGGGTTTGAACTTGGTTCCTTGCGCTTGCCAGGCAAGTGCCACTGCTCCAGCCCCTGTTGGTTTCTTTTTGAAGACAGAATGTTATGCCTTTAAATAAGTAACACCACTATCTTCTTAAGTTTTTTTTTTTTTTTTGCTTATTTTTTTTGGATTGCAAAGTTGAAATGTGTTAATGTTGGTGCTTTTGGGGGATGGTTTTATGAGGGGAGGTCTTTAGATGCACAACCTTAGCTCTTCATTCAGTTCATTTCTGAAAGGGTTCTATGTTGAAAGGAGGTTCTAAGTTGCATTGATGTGTGCTAGTAAAGGTGTTTTACACTCTTGATCATATGCTGTTATCTAGCTAGGACTGAACACACATGAAAAAGAATCCTTCATGGTTACAGCTATAGCTAGTGAGACTAAATGCCCATCTTGGACCACAAGCCTTATCCTGACAAATAACACTGAAGATTTAGTTATTTTCATTCATACTTTCTTCAGTAGCATGAAGCGGTGGGGTGGGGTGGATTTCTTGTGACTTCATTTCCCAAGAGAATAGGTATGCCAAAACAAAAGGAATAAAATCTATAACAGTCCTAGTGGTAATCGAATGGAGAATATTTAGAACTGATTCCATTACTATAATTTACTGCTGTAATAACTATAATAGCTTATTAGGAAAAGAAATATTTTATTTTGAACTCTACATAGGAATTTAGATGCTGTGTGCAGGGCTATCTTTGCTTTTACCATATATAATCACAAAATTAAATATTAGGCTTATGATGTAATGTCATCTATAAAAGGCTGAATATAATTGGGGGAATTTTTTCTCTTGTATTTAGTGATGCTCTCTGTACATAATGGTTGTAAAATGTAGTCATCTCTGATTTGGAGTAGAAGTTTTGTGGATTGTCTACATCCAAAAAGCACTTGCCCAGATCCTGACACCTGTTTGTAGCCATCTTATTACATAGCATCATTGCAATATGTGGCTGGGAGATGGAAATCCAATTTTTTCTGATTATTGCCTCTTTTACTTGAAATTCTTAGAGGAAATCAAATATAAAATGAAGTTTTGTCTATTTCCAATCATACATCCCTCTTCTACAATATCATGAAGATTTTGGCAGTGAGGTACACTTCATAGAACTAGTTTTAATTTCAATAGGTAGCTCTGATACATTTTAAATTTTAGTTCAGACTCAAATTTGCTGTTGGGTTCTTTTTTAATATCTAATGCTTTTATAGTGGTTCATCATACTTGATCTCATTTTTGGTCATACTATATAACAACATTGCTTTTGTTAATTATTCTTTTTCTTTTGGAAAGAATATATTTGGATATCCGGGAAACAAACACACACACACACACACACACACACACACACACACTCTCTCTCTCTCTCTCTCTCTATATATATATATATATATATATATATATATATATATATATATATATCTACCTGTCATCTATCTATCAGCTACATATCTGTATATCCATAGAGCTACATATCTGTATATCCATAGACATATATTAAGCATGGGACATTGAATACAAAACAGAAATTCAGGTCAGTAATATAGTATAAGGTTAACATTAAGAAGCAAAAGAGATATGGAATTTAAATATGATCGATTCATGATCTTTAAACTATCAACAGCCTCTGGGAAAGGAGTAAAGTGTCTCCACTGTACATGTTAAGAATGAAGGACATACGCTTAATGTTTTCTTGATGCCTTGTGCTTATTAAGATATGTGCAAAAATTAATTAATTGGTTATTCCTTATGAATAAAATAGTTAATCATGGAATTCTAAATGACTGTACTATAGCTGACATTTAAAGATTCCTTACTATGTGTTGGGATTTATGCTGAATACTTTACATAAATTAACTCATTTATGATCCCACCAGCTCAGTGAGGCAGGAACTATGATCCAAATACTACAGAAGATAGAACTGAAGCTTTGTGAAATTAAATAGCGTATCTCTAACAGCTAGTGTGCCAAGTCACAAACCCTCATGTCTTATTGCCATGTTAAATTAAATTTGTTACATTTTCAAACTAGAATAAACAATTTAGGATCTTCTCAAATGGTCAGTGGAACTAAAGCCAAATTTAAAAAGTAGTTTTAACCATCTTCTCTTGGACCTGAATGCAGAAAACAGTCAATCAAAAAACAAAAAGATTTCATTATTGTAGTTTCTTTCACCCTCTATGAAATTCTAAGCTTGGTTTTATTTAGATAAGCTAGTTTTCACATAGAAGCCAATATGAATTTTTTTTACTTAAATAGAGCATGGTTGGCATATTTGGCAATAAAATTATAGGACACTTAGTTAAATGTGAATTTCAGATGAATTCCATTTTAAGTTGGCATCCTGTATTTTACTTGGCAAACTTACCTAATGCTGCTACTCCTGATGTAGCAATTTCATTAGGTCTAATCTCAATAGACTGTTGCCTGGTAGAAATAAGGCATTTAGCTCTGAAAGTATTAACTCATAGTTCACTAGACCATGCAGTTTGTAAAATGATAAATGGTGCACATTCAGAGCTTGATCATTTTGTAGCCCTATCATGCACAGTAATGGGATACGGAAGTACTTAGTTTATTCAGCATCATGGCAATTAGGTAATATTCTTTTGATAATTTTCAACATAACTAGTACTAATATTTAATTTTAGCCTTTTTCTAAGGTGTAATTGTCTAAAATGCATCACGTGCTGTTAGGGCTCAGTACAGGACATGTGGAAACTTGTCCAATCACAGAGTACTGAGCCAGTGGGCAGTTTTGGAACGTGCCTCCACCACTTATCACTTGTCTTCAAATTGTTCTTTCAGTTGCTGATATGTAGTCTGGGAATACTAATACATGCAGAGCTTAGTTCAAATAGTTGACACGAGGTTTTAATGAGATTTTGAATGAGTCACTACATTTTCAGCTGCAAAATGGTAAAACATTACTTAGTACTATTAATAATTTATGTCGTGTTATCCTCTCTATATCTCTACTTTAAGGAGTATTTGTCCTGTACTTAAAAATCCTGGGAGCTTGTACATCTATGGATTCTCTGATATTGCAGTATAGATATTCATTTTGCAAATCTGTCAGAGGACACTATGTATTAGTCCTGCTTCCCTTTTTAGTCATGGTTTCATATTCTGTCTTTTAATTCTGCACACTTAGGATAAGTTCCTAAAAGGTAGCTTAATGTCTTACCTGTGATTAAAATGCCTGTGCTTTTTAGAATTTTTTGTTCAAACACTTCTATTTTCCCTTCGTTCCTAGCCAGATTATGTGTCAGGCAATATCCTTAAGGATAAAGGACATTTCTGCAGTTTATAGGGTACCTATTGTACATCTGGCTTTGTGTTAGATGCTTTCTAGTACATCGTATTTATGCTTTACAGCAGTCCTACTAAATTGTAATGGTATTCACGCATTCCATATGTAGGCATTGAGAATTGAAACTGTGAAATAACCTGACAGTTTCATTAAGCTATGTATTGGAGCCCAGTATCAAACGAGGGTATGTATTTCTGACTTACAATCCCTCCTCTTGGAGAAGGGCTCTGGGTAGCCCATCTGATTTATCATTTATATTTTAAATTCAAATGTCACATCATTTCTTATTATAACGACATATTTGTTTGAGAAAATAGTTGACATTCCCATTTTATAGATAGAAAAGGAGGGCAAGTGTTTTTAATTTTTTTTGTAATAGCAAGTTCACAGTGATACAGCTTAACCTTGATCATTTCAGCTGCCTTTCTTGTGCTCTGACAAACTTTAAATGATTGCTTTTTTTGTGTTTGTTATGGTATATTTGTCTGTTTTGGATATTAATGCTTGGAACTTTAGAATATTGTACGTTTCTGAAGAAATCATTTAAATGATAATACATTTCTATTCCATGTCATTTCAACTCGTGGGTGGCAGAAGCATTGTACGAATCCAGGGCTTTGTCTTCATGTAGCTAGGAATAAATCATTTGTGTTCCTGAGTTTTTGTGCCTACCAAGATTATAGTGTTTTGGGGAAGTAAATGCAAGCATAAAATCTGAGTGAAGGAAGCAGGTAGCTGATTTGTGAATGAAGGTTGTATTTGTTACCAGGCAATCCTGAGAAATCAGTCATGCTTTCTTGGCTACAACTCCAAGTTTGAGTACTAAGCCAAATCCAAAAGGTGAATTCATCACAAGACATTGGTATAGAAAATATAATGAACATTTTAAATCATCTGTGTCAATTCAGAAAAAATTGAAACTGGCTTAAATTCCAAAATATTTGTTTGAAGTTACTGAAGAAAAATATGCCCTAATTAGGTTAATGATATTGGTATAAGAAAATGCAACTCTATAAACTTTTGATGATAATTTACAAGATGAGAAGTCCAGATTCTAGTTCTTCAACCATAAGGTTCTGATAATGTGCTTGGTACTGTGGTTTAAAATACTACAATATGATATTGGCTATATGATGTGGAATGAAAGCAAAATGAATGATAATAATAGTAAAACTAATGTATAGCATTCAGCTTATGAAAAAATATATGTATAAGTATAAATATAACATACAGCACTGTATTATCTGTGGACTTACATGAGTGTTTCCTAAGCTTGTTGCTATATATTCATATACACACAAAACACATATGAACCCCTTCTGCTTCATTATCCATCTATGTCTATTTAACATATCACCCTCTAATTTTCTCCCTATCAGTACTTATATCATTGTCTAGCTCAAAAATAAATACTATTTGGGCTGGAACCGGTGGTTCGGCGGTTACAGCGCTTGCCCGGCATGTGCAAGTACACAGGTTCAAACCCCAGCACCCAGGTACACAGCTAAGTGTCAGAGCAACGAGAGCCATGTGAAAAACTCAATAAAAATTGATTCTCTCTCTCTCTCTCTCTCTCTCACTGTACTTCTCTCTTTAAAAAAAATACTGTTTTAGTAAAGAACTTAGATATATTAGATAACAGTTATAGTATTTTTCACAAAGTGCAAGTCAGGTTAGATATTGTTATTAAATAAAACCAATAATGTAGTGAAACGTGGCTCTTGATATTGCGGTTGGTAGGATTGTTATAGTAACCTGTTAGCTGGAACAAAGATTGATTTCGTTTTGGAGGATATATTCTGTTTCTATAAGAATTAAAAGTAATAACAATAAGTTGTACTTATAGAACGCCTTAGATTTACAAACTTTTTACCAATTATTTCACCTCATTTGAAACCAACCTTCACAGTCGACCCTCACTTGTGATATCTTGAACTTCTCTCTTCTGGCTCTTTGCCATCTCCTGTTGAAATCTTTCTCGTTGCCACTCCACCTTGACTTTCCTTCTCTGAATGTTTCTGTGACAGTAATTTCATCTGTTCTATTTTCATCTTCCACTTACTCTTCTCACTTCATCTTCCGTCACTCCACCAACACGTACACTGTTCTTTGTCATCGCCATTTCTAGTTACTGAACTTGGTGGAAATTTGATTTTTTTAAATAAAAAGATATAGTGAAAGTACTCTATTAAAAAATCTCAGGACTGGAGAAGTAGCTTGGCGGTTAGGGTGCTTGCCCAGCATGCCTGAATATGTGGGTTCAAACCCCAGCACCCACACACAACAGCTAAGTGTTAGAGCAGTGGGGGCCATGTGAAAAACTCAATAAAAAATTGATTCTCTATGTTCGCTGTCCTTCTCTCTTAAAAAAAACTCATCTCCTTTATTTTGATTATAAAATCAATACATTTGTTCGTTCATTGAACGCATTGTGAGATCCTGGATCCAGATGATATTGTATGTTCTTGAACAGTGAATAATAAACAGGGCCACCGCCCTCATGAAAATTACACTTTAATGAGAAGATGAAAAGCATAAACATATAAAAATATTTAAAGAAGTAAGTAGGTCAATTTCAGATTGTGATAACAGAAGATACTACAGCTTCTACAGAGAGAGAGGGAGAGTGGTCTTCCTGTACTCTGTCTAGCAGGTCATCAGGAGGTGGTGTCTATGGGGGTGACCATGAAAAGCAGATCACTATGCAAATTCTGGAGGGAGGGATCCTCAGGCAGAGCCAGCATTTAGTGCAAGGTCTAGAATGAGATGGAACAGGGACAGAAGGAAGGCCAGTGTGGGTGAAGTATGGGAATGTCGGGGAACAGGAACACAAAGGGAGGTAAGGGAGGTTGGGAGGTGAGGTGAGGGCCTCTTCTTTTTTTGGCAGGATAATTAGGTTTTTTTCTCATTTTAGTGAGTAAGTAAATTCTAGGATTTTAAGCAAGGGATGAGGGTGGTGGAGCAATACATGATCTAATTTGCATTTTATAAAGATCATTCTGGACCCTTGCTTTATCAATTAGAGCATTCTACCCTAAGCATTAATTTCTGTACTAAATTTATTTGTTAAAGTTCATGCCACTGTAATTTGTTAAGATCAGTTTTGTCTGAATATTAGGTCAATGTAGAGAAATGTCCTAAAAAGACTTTAGTGTATTGCCTACCACGATCTTAGCTCTCACAGAAATGTCGGAAGTATAAGGGGAGACAAGTAGTTAGTTTCTGATTTTATTTCCTTCACATGTCAGATTTCCTCCTCATTTTTTCCTTCTACACTCTCTTCCACAGACCAGTTCAACTTGGTGTGGCTATGGGGAAATGATCCTTCTCGTAGCATAACAGTTTTTAAATTCTTGCTTTATTACAATTAAATGTACTTTTCAGATTGGAGGGAGCAGGAGGGTTTCAGATCATCCAGAAGTCTGAAATCTCAGTAAGTAGAACAAAAACATGTAGCAGAAGGGAAGAAAGTCTGGGAGATTTAATTGTCTTGCACTTTGACAAATTTTTGCTTCAGTCTCTTCCCCTCTCAAGGTTACCGTTTCTCAATTATCCCATTTCCCGTGTGTTCCTTGCAAGCTGCTGCTGCCTGAGGAGCAATTTCAAGGTTTTGTCTTCTGTGTGCATTTATCCCTTAGTTTTCAGTTTCTTCTCACTCAGTTTTTGCAGTTACACTTAAATTTTGCTGTTTTTTTTTTTTCAGACAAATGTGACAATTCTCAAGGATGGTAGGAAATTTTAAAGTGAGACTGGTAGTTAGAAAATAGGATAAAGGATGCCCTCTCCTCTGATCTTGAGCAAGGTCAGGAAGAAATGTACCATTTAGCTTCTCCCCCCCACTTTGATATCGCTACCGTCAAAAATCCTCAATCACGTTTGACTTTCTTCCAACTTGATTGTTAACTCAAAAACTGGAGAAAACCCTTTCTTTCTTTAATTTTTTATTCGTTCAAGATAATCTTATATTTAGGAGGGAATCATCATACAATCAAGAACAAATGTGTAATGACAGAGCAAGCACAGGCTGATGTCATTCTACAGTCTTCCCCCTTGGGTTCCCCTCAACTCCATGTCTCCCCCTACTTAATCCCGTGTTAGTTGGGCTTCTCATGGAAGTCAAAGGTTGCCCATTGGGTTGAAACCCTCATACTCCCTCCTTCCAGACTCCTTGATACACCCCCTACCAGGAGAAAAACTTTTGAAAATGGACCTCTTTCTTTCACTTTTTTAAAAAAATCTGTCTCATTGTACTTCCTTTTCTCTGTCATACTTTCTTCCTGTTTGTTGTCTCCTACTGTCATCCTAAAGAGATGACACATGCTTGTTTCCTCTTCCTGTGGGGACTGAGCGATTGGGCTGTCAGGCGACACCAACCTCCAGGAAGCACTCATTCAGCAGCTGTTAGGCTATATGTTGGATCTGGCCACACATATTCACAAATGAATAGGGCAAGTCCCCATTTTTAGGGACCTTCTGTGAGAATGTGGGATGGTCTTGAACAAATCCCATGGGAGGAGTTCTAACTTGCACCATGACCAATGACTAGAACATGTTCTGGAGAGTGAGTGGGGATGGGGTGAATGGCTGGTGTGTGTAGGAAGGCATCAGGTGAGAGTTAGCTAGCACTCACTGAGGCAGCTTCTTAGAGTTAAAAATAAAATATACATCATAAGTGTGTGTGTGTGGATACAAAGATGGGGAGAAATGGCATAAAATTAGATTTGAGGTATAAAAAAGGGTCAAAAATTTTTTTTAAACAAAACAAAAACTTGTGAAAAGATTTTTATACCCTGCTAAGGACTGTGGCCTTTTTTAAAAAAATCTAAGTATGGAGGAGAATTATGCAGAGGTTTTAAGCGAAGGTGTCTCATGATCACAGTCACTGATTTGGGTACAGGATAGAGAATGTGTTACATTCAGTGGATGATTTATCAGGCACTTACTAAATACTGAACACCGAAAACAGTTGTGAAAAAAGGCTCTGCCTTCAGGTCCAATGGAGGGTGAAGTGGGGCAAAAAGTCTGGTGAGGATGCTTGGCCAGGGAGAAATCTGTGTGGCCTGGATTATAGTACTGCTGTGAGGGTGTTTATAAGTGCATACATGTCAGGATATTCAGGAGGTAGTAGTGGCAGGATAGGGTGATGGATCGGACAAGGAAGGGAGGGCATGAGAGGGAGGATAAAGCATTCTTACAGCCTTCCAAGCGGGGACCCGCATTCTCCTTTCTATCTTTCCTTCGACAGCCTGGTGACTTTGTGGGTGTTTCCGTTTCCATATGTCTAGTTATCAGTCTGACCAGCTGTCAGTTCTGTCATCTCATTTGGTGTGTGCACAATGGCATGGAAAAAATGATGGGTCCTTGACCTCATAGCAGAAGCCATTTGCTATGGGAAAGCCATTATCAAGAATTATGCTAAGCAGCTCTTCCCGTCAGGGGAGGTTTGCTGTTCATTCTGATTCGCAATATGCTGTACAGTAGGGTGGCAGGCCTGGATGCAGAGGGGGGGGCAAGAGGTTGGAAAATATGAAGAAAAAAAGAGAAGAATTTTAAAACAGAGTTCTGAGAGGAAATAAAGACAATAGAATGAAAGGGGTTTTTTTTTTTTAGAAAGAGGACAGTAAGAATCAATTTTTATTTAGTTTTTCACATGGCTTTAGTTGCTCAGAGACTTCATTGTGTACGTGGTGCTGGGGTTTGAACTCACGTACTTGTGTGTGCCAGGCAAGCACTATAACCACTGAGCCACCACTCCAGCCCAGAATGGAAATGGTTTAAAATGGGCCTTTGTCTTACTGAGATAAAATACTAAACCATATTATGGTAAAAGCCCAATATTTCTCTAAGAGGCTTCCTGAGGACACTAGTGTTCTGTGTTAGTTACTCTATGGAAAAGACTTCTGGAAAATGTTTCTGAGAAGGCATATTTAACAACATACCTCTTAAAATTATCTTTTAAATTTATTGACTCCAGAATTTTACAAATATATTTCTCCCTTTATTTTTTATTAATGCTGAATATTTATTAATATTCTATGGTACTGATGCCTCACAGAAAAAAAAACTCAGGGAAATGCTGGTCAAATTAAGTAGTGATCATAGTAATGGTTAATATTTATTGAGTATTTATTGTCTGTCATGCCTGGTGTCAAACTTCACATGAACTTTTTCATTTCATCTCTGTACCAACAACACTATGAAACAGGTATTTTTATTATCCTTATTTTACTGACAATGAAAATATTCTAAATTATTAAGTAATTTTTCAATGTCACATAGTAAGCAGAAATGATAATACCTATCTCATAGTGTTGGTATGAAAACTAAATGAAAGAGTCCATGTAAAGTAATTTTAAAGCTTAAACATCTGTCCTCTTGTACATGGAAATAAAACTAAAGTCCATGAAAAGTTTGCAGCCATAGGTGCTACTTTGATCAAGTCATGAATGGGACTATTCTCCCTTATATTAAGGATCAAATATAACCAAATACTGAATATTCTCTAATTTTGTGTACAGTGAACCCTCAGTACATGCCACCCAGTGGGCCAAGCACTTCACATACATTATCTCATATAATAGAAGAAATTGTATCAGGAGAATCCAAAAACTTGCATAAGAAACTAAAGCTGGGAGAAAAGAAGGAAAGAAGGAAAAGAATTGAAGGGAAAGTTATGCAAAGGTCACATAATTAGAAGCTAATAGAGCCCAGACTCAAATTCAGACTGTCCAACTCAGGAATTCATGTTTTTAATCCCACAATACTGCTTCCTCAAATATAAAAATGTACAACTTTCCCCCCGTTAATAATGTGGACTATATCTACATTAAAATCTGTAAGATATTAATTTATTTTTTATTTTTTCATGCATTATCTATGCAAAAGACTGCTCTATAATTGTGCACCCAACATCATTATGTTTTGGAGATGAAAGTGTGAGGAAAAGGTAACTAAAGGAATTCGGGAGGAAAAGAAATCAGGTTAGATCAGGAAGTGACCCCAGGAAATTGCATTAGAAGCAGAGTAGATGAAAATCTGTAGGTCAAGCCAAAACGGAGCTTCTTACAGGATCTAAGCTTGAAAAGCACTGCGTCACACACATAGACTCTATCTCCCTCCATAACTAAATGCACATATTCTATTTGACATTAGTTTTCGTTTTTTCCTTAGCAATGAAGTACTAGAATTATATAATTCTGGGTGGGAATTTTTACTTAATAATTAAATGTGATCTCAGGAAAATTTCCACGTTTCCTCAACTATAAAATGGGAATGGACATGTTTACTCTCTATTTCTCTGAAAACAAAGAAATAATAAAGTGCTGGAAAAAGGAGATGAACTTTTATTGATAACTATCATTTTATTATAACTTTTTTTTTTGCTTTCCAGAGTTTTATGGGCTCAATTTGAAAATGTTAATTTCGTATTTTTCATTCAGACTTTTCATTTTTCTCTGACTTCTTTTAAACTACAGAAAGCTGGATTCTTATAACACTCTTATCTCCAGGAGCTGACTTTCCACATTTATGGGGTCAGGTTGGTTTTCAGTAAGGAAGCTCTGTTACTAGATGAATTTTAGAAGCCCATTACAAATAATAGATGTGAAGTGCAGGAATTCATCTGAGAAATCTTATCTAAATTGTTTACCCTAACCATTTTATTTGGTTCAATGAAAGATTTTTTAGAAAAATAACAATAAATCATTTATTTAAAGACTATTCAAATGACCATGTCCTAGATTTTGTTAATAAGTTAAATCTATATTTATATGGAGAAGAAAGTGGCAATATTTCCAAATTGATTTGGACAATTAAGTGGATAAAAACTAATTTAGACAGGACTTTGTTTTACTCTTGTTTCATATCAAGGTGCTGTGGAAGATGTTCACACACCCTGTTCATACTTCATAGACAGCAAGCAATTTTTTTTTTTTAAAGAGAGAGGGACAGTGAGAGAAAGAGAGAAACAACTTTAGTTTTTCACATGACCCTCGTTGCTCCAACACTTAGTTGTGTAAGTGGTGCTGGGGTTTGAACCCAGGTCCTTGTGCTTGCCAGGCAAGTGCCGAAACCGCTGAGCCACCGCTCCAGCCCTGACAGCGAACAATTTTAAACAATTTTCAGATGTTAAGTGTATGAAGGTGTCATGGAAGTTTTTTTTTTTTTTTTTTTTTTTTTTTTTTTAAAGAGGAACAGTAAAAAAGAGAAGAGATTTTTTTCTTAGATTTTTATCTGGTTTTCATTGCTCCCACACTTAGTTGTGTATGTGGTGCTGTGCCGCCAACCCAGGTCCTTGCACATGCCAGGCAAGTGCCCTAACCACTGAGCTACCACTCCAGCCCATCATGGAAGGTTTAAATGTAGTGCAATTATAATGGAAATGCAATTATTTACTTAGGATTTTTATTCTTTTTTATTTGCAGGATGAGTAAGAGATATTTACAGAAAGCAACAAAAGGAAAACTGCTAATAATAATATTTATTGTAACCTTGTGGGGAAAAGTTGTATCCAGTGCAAACCACCATAAAGGTAAGCTCTTTTACTTTCTTTCTCAGCAGAGTGCTGAAGATACTCCCCTTAACTCAGATCATCATGATCTCTCTTCACTGGTCTGTTAAATTTTATTAGATATGGGTCCCCTCTGGCAATTCTCTTTAAGCAAAAATGCAGAGAATTATCCTTAAGATGACTTTGGTAGGGGAAACATGGTATTTCCAAGAAAACTGCAATTTCTACAAATATTGTTCAAAGAGTACAAAATCTTAACTCTTCCTCCCCTTTTAAGACAGTGATGTTAAAATGTTGAGTTGGCATGCAATAAAGATGAGTTTCATATTGCTGTCATCATAAAGAAGGCATCTCTAATGATACGTATCTTAATATTATGTACAGAGCACAATAAATTTTCCTTGTACACGTTTTGTGGCTTGTTTCTTTATGCCAGAGTGCTTTTCCAGACCACCATCTGGACTCCACCCCTACCCTGATCTTCAGCAGACCCAATGCTGCCATAGAATAGAGTGGGAATATTTGTTCTATATGAATGTGTTAAGCTTGACAGCTTAAAATTATGCCCTTCCTGTCCTCTTTCCAGTCCATCAGACTCAGTATAATAAATAACTGCCTTTTCCAAATGAGTTAAAATGGGGCTATTTCTGAACTGTACCTACTGTAATCAAATATTCATAACCTGGGAAGTCAATTTAGATTTTTCTGTGAAATATGGTTTTACAATTCATTTCTCGGTCCATGATAAAATCTAGAAACCAGAAACTTACTTTCTTAGTCTATTTATGGGTGAAGGGGGAATTAAAACTGCTTTGAATTCTGTAACACTTAAATTCGTTACACATGTGCATTAATTAGCATTATATGGAACATTAACACCAGGGAGAAAGATGTAATGTAAGGGAGGGATGCCTATAAAACAAATCTTTCTTCCCCTTGTATTTAAAACCAGAAGAGATATCTTGTGAAACAGAATTTTATGAAGAGTTCCTCCATGTATTATAACCCTGGTTTTGACCCACAGGGGGTGTGTGTGTGTGTGTGAGTGTGTGTGTGTGTGAGAGAGAATATGTATCAATTTTATTTAGTTTTTCATGTGGCTTTCATTGCTCCGAAACTTAGTAGTGTGTGTGGTGCTGGGATTTGAATCCACATCTTTGCACGTGCCAGGCAAGCACTGTAACCACTGAGCCACCGCTTCAGCCCCTATATAATATCTTTAATACAGCAGACCTACCCATTAATCAAACTTCAAATTCTCAGGCTGCGTGTGGTGGCACATATTGGTAATCCCAGAGACTCGGGGGGCTAAAATAAAGAGGATTGCAAGTTCAAAGCCAGCCTCAGCAACTTAGTGAGGCTCTAAACAATTTAATGAAAACTTGTCTCAAAATAAAAATTCTCTTTAATAGCTATTATATTTGTAAAATTAAAAAGATACTGAGAAGGACATTCCCTTTAGTCTTAAAATTTACAATAATGAATGCAGTTTAAGGACATAGTAGTATTAAATACTTTTTCCAAGATTTGCACACTGCTGGGGTCAGGCCCTGTCTTGGGCTTAACAAGAGAACAAACCGTCCCTACTGTCTTTGATGGTCACCCAATGCCCATTCCCAACTTACAAAAGAGCTGAAAGAAGTGGGAGGGATTCATAGGAATTGCAGGGGTTGGCCTGGCCCAGCAAATTTTCCCAGCAAAGTTGTTTGCTCATCTCCAAAGCCAAATGATGGGGTGTCCAAGAAAAGCATTCATGAAGACTGCCCACAGTATGTATTTAATACCATTGTTAAAGCTGGTTTACTTTTAAGAATTTTTTAGTTGTTTTATGTTCTATGCTAACTGAAAATTAAGATTTTTTCTTATTATCTGCCAAGAAAATACTTTAATATAAGAAGTTACACACTCTATCAGATCAGAAAACTTGCTTAGATTACCAAATACAATACTTTATACATGATAGAGTTTGGGGTTATTTTGCTGTTTGAGTCCCACCTTGCCACTCATATTTTGGGTTAAAATTTTATGAAAGACTTCTCCTTGCTCTTTCTCCCTCTCTCTCTTCTTCTTCCTTCACTTCCTTTTTTCCCCTTCATAGTTTTCATAGAAATTCCCTATTTGTTTTGAGCTTTTTTCCCACATAAAATGGTAAGTAAGGGTAATATAAATGTCAGTTGTTGCACAGGTTCAGAAAGTGAGCATTAATGTGCTCATTCACCAATTGAGAAATGGTGTATTCCTAATACTTTTGAAACTGGCTGTGTCTGCACTCCGGCTTCATTCTTTCACCTTCTTACTGAGGATAACCGTCTGTCTAAATGCTGCAATTATAATGTTCTTTCCTACCATTAGTACTTTCACCATAAACTAGGGATATATTTCTGCAAGTGGTATTTTGCCTACATTTGGCTGTTTTTTAAATTTGCATGAATAGTATTATACTGTAAGTATTTTTCTTCAATTTGCTATTTTTCCCAACAATGTTTGTGAGACTTGTTATAGTTGCTGTATAGCATTATAGCGGTAGAATATTAGTTTTTTAAAGTTGATTCATATTTTATCATATGAAGTGACCACAGTTGTAATATGTGTTCTTTTGGCTATGAACATTTGGTATTCTATTTTATTGCTAATCTGAACAAGGATTCCATGAGCATTCTTGGACTTTTCTTTTGGTGTACTTGTACAATGTTTCCTTGAAGCAACATTCTCAGGAGCAAAATTGCTGGGTCACAGAGCGCATATGTCTTCAATTTTACCAGGTAATTCCAAATGTTTTTCAAATGTGATAACCCTAATAGAGTTGTTCAAGGTATTTTCTTTTCATCTTTTCAATCCCTGGCTCTGTAGTTATATTTCCTCTTTCAGCCTGAGTATTGCTTGTGCTTCCTTTTTGGACTAGCCTCACCAGGGATTGGTCAGTGTTATTACTTTTCAAAGGAACAGTTTTTGTCTTCGCTGACCCTTTCATTTATATCTTTTTGCATTTCATTACTGTGTTATGTTATTTCATTAATTTTGTTTTTACTTATATAGCAAATACTTTTTTAAGTTATGCTTGGTCCATACCAGGTATTTATTACTGGGAATTAAAACTTTCTCAGATTTTCCAGTGATCCAGTAAAAAAATCCTGGTCCTCTGAGACGTCACATACCCTAAGGATTAGATCTAGAATCATTTGTATTGACTCTATCCAGACAATTGCTGTGGCTCAAAGGGAGAATAAAACTAGTCCAGTTGCATATGGTGTGCTTATTAAGGTCCAGGGGACAGAATCTCTGAGGTGCTGTCTTCCTGGGCATAAAGCCAAAACACCTGAGATATCTGGCAGTTGGGAAGATGCATTTACATTCTAAATGGTAGAGTGAGAATTTAGGATCCTTTCTTTCCTGTTTCAAAGGAAACATTTTCTCTCTTTTCAATAGGACCAGGAAATGGCTTTGTTTCTTGTATATATATATGAAACATCAGTTGTTCTTGGTCAGTTACCTGCAGAGTTGTCACTGGTTACCTGAAACATTACATGGGC
Source organism: Aplodontia rufa (assembly GCA_004027875.1). Lineage (NCBI taxonomy): Eukaryota > Metazoa > Chordata > Mammalia > Rodentia > Aplodontiidae > Aplodontia > Aplodontia rufa. The sequence continues at coordinate 34,820 of PVKS010001806.1, forward strand.
TTTCTTCAGGGGTAAGGCTTAGGTCAGGGCAGGCAGGTTCACCTACTATTTATTGTGAGGTAGTTAATAAGGAAATCAGTTATTGATCCATGTACCTCCATATTTAGGATAAATGTAATAATGTTCACTACTAGAAACCCTGTAGCACTAAAGAGCATTGCAGAAGACATCAACTCATTTAACTTTCATAATAATTGATACATATACTCTTTTATAACTACTTTTATGGATCAGATGCTGACAAAGTTAAATAATTGATCTCAAGTTGCCTAGTTGGTAAATGTTGTAGGCAGGATTCAAATCTAGGCAATCTTGCTCCATATAATCTTGATATTTATCTAGTAGTGAATTTCCTTACATTTATACTATTTCAGATTTGGTTGACTTCTGAGTCTTTATATTGGTATTTTTCATGGACTTTGAAATTTCAGGCTGTATCTTTTATTTTTTATTTATTTAATTTTTTTTTTTAAAGAGAGAGGGACAGTGAGAGAGAGAGACAGAGAAAGGGAGAAACAACTTTATTTAGTTTTTCACATGGCCTTAGTTGCTCCAACACTTAGTTGTGTATGTGGTGCTGGGGTTTGAACCCAGGTCCTCGTGGTTGCCTGGCAAGCGCCAAAACCGCTGAGCCACCGCTCCAGCCCCAGGCTGTATCTTTTAAACCACTCCACAGCTAACACTAGGTTGGGTGTGAGGTGTGTATGAGCCTTCTCACAACATTGTCTGTGTTTCCATCACTTTTTATGTCTCTCTGGCTGTGTATAGAATGTTTATTCATAACATCTACGCAACACACAAATTCGCTATCCCCTTGGGTCTAATGTGCTCTTTAATCCACATATTGAGCTTTAGTTTGATTTATTGCATGCTACTAAAAGATCTTTTTTCTTGCTAATTTGTTTGCATTTATTTTTTTGTTCTTGTTCATTTTTCAGTATATATGTATATATACATATTTTCCCTTAAAGATTATATTTTATGAAATTTTTGTTTTCTTCCCAGTAACTTTCCTTATGTCTTATTTATTCTGGAGTTTTGTGATTATTTCTAAAATATTGTGAGCTAATGTCTGTTATCAGAAGTTTCAGGCCTTTGATCAGGATGCAAGTGATTTGCATGTGTCCTGTGTCTTATGCAGGGTTCCCTAGAAGCAGAGCCAAGTCACGAATTCTTATTTATGTGATTTACTGAATAAGTGCTCTCAGTAGGAAAGCAAGCAAAGCAGGATAGAACAAGGGATGAAAACAAAACACAAATCAAGTAGAGTCTTGGCTGGAGAATGTGGTAGTGTTGGTCCTATGGGGAAGCTTTGAAGCATTCAGAGATGGTCCCTCCTTGAGAGCAGATGGCCAGGGTTTTCTACTCTTATGTCCATTGGTCGTTGGTTAAGGGTCTGTTCTCCACGGTAGGGAATACTCTCCCTAGGGAAGTTGTTTTCATTAGCAGAGGATAAATCTCCAAAGAGGGGGTGACTCTGAACTATAGCCACCTAACTACCACAGCAAGTGGAAGAAAGGTGCACAGTGGTCAAGATATCTTGGCAGCATGCCAAGCACTAATTTCATTGCAGCCCTCCTCAGACCCCTCAGATCCATCTGCTTCACCACTTAAGGTCATTCCATCCAAGCAAAGGTTGCCCAAGATTCTAGTTGATCACAATTTCCAAGAAAACTTACTTGAGGAGTCATGAGGACCCCCACTAGTGCAGTTCTCCCAAAGCCATTACTGATACTCAGGCCCACCACCCTAGCCACTCTAGGTCTCCCTTTCCTCCGGGTAGCATTCTCCTCATCCAGGAGGACTTCCTGATGTTGTGCTGGGGGTTCTGAGCACTGGGACACCATACTCTTAATGCCATAGTTGTTGTACTTATACACTATGTTGGTAACTGGCCATCTGAATGCCACAAGATGCCCCAGTGAATCATCCAGGTACCTGCTAATTTTCTTCCTGTGTTCAGAACACAGCAGCTGTCCTCTTCCTCATAATTTCCAGGGTTATATATAATATTTCCCATCAATAATTAACTGCTTTCTTGCTGGTCCACAGTTGTGAGAAGCTTAGACTGTTCTGCTGCAACTGACACTTGTGTTTAGAGAAACTTTCACTTTTTCCCCCTGTAAAAACATCCCCTTTCTGGGAATAAGTACTTCTAGACCCATCAAATCTGTCAGTCATCTCAAAGGAATATTTTAGGTTGGATATTTCTAATGGAAAAATTGTTTGTTTAGTCTATAATTTTTGAGTACCTACAGTTGGGACTGAGAATATAGCTGTACATAAAAGAGACAAAAATCTCTGTCTTCAAGGGCTTTTATCTGAGAAGTGGGAAAGAGATAATAAAAAGAAAAAGAAATAAAATGCTGTGTTTTATGGTATAAATGCTCTGGAAAATACACAAAGGAAGAAAGAGGTCTAGGAAGTGTTCAGGAGGGATTATACTTTTAAATAAAGCCTTTGGGTAAAATTCATAGTTTCTAGCCATGGGAATATTAAGAGGAAGGATGTTCCAAGTAAAACAAAAATAAGTATGAATGATTTTAAAAATGCCTGGAGAAAATGAGAAATAACCAGGAGGACGGTGTGCACAGAGGAACAGAGTGGTGGATAGGTCATTACAGGACAGGTCAACATGAAAGATGAAAGAACTAAATAAGTAGCTCCACGAAAATACCCGTGCAATAATATCCCGCTCTTAAAAAACCAAATGGAGAATTATGTCATTGTCCTTTTCTAAACATGATGCAGGAGCACTAGAAATCCAGAGCAGTGGACTTAAAAAAAAAAACCCAGATATCTGAACATCAAAAATTGTTGTCATCTTCTTAATAAAATCCTCTGTGCTTTGGGAACCAACAGTCCCTCACACAGAGACAAATAAGTTTACTGCTCACACTGCCATCGAAAGATTCTGCCCTGAATTCTTACAATTATATTGAGCTGGGCATTTCGGGGGGAATTAACTCAGAACATGTGACAGCCAGTCAGAAAATATAAGCAGTATTTCCCCCTTGGAAGCAATTACATTAGGTATAGCTTCAGATATTGGGGATCAGAGAGGAAGCATTTTAGTTTAGGACTCCAAGTTCCCAACAGAAAAATATAGCCATTAATCTTAGAAGGCTAATATGTTTTCTTGTCTTTTCTTTCCCTATCCACCACATCCAAACTAAATCTAAAGAGAATGAGTCATCACTAGGTGTTTGGATTGGAAAAGGATCTATATTTTGTGTGAAAGAAACACTTAGATGAGAGTTATACAGAAGAACCCCCAGTAGTTGATTTGATTAGCTGAGGTTGAGTTTATGTTATTCTCATTGTAATATAAGATAATTATTAATCTTAGTTAGAACCTTTGATTGAAATGGTTTTTAAAACCTAAATTTTAAAATAAATATTATTTTTAGTTCTACATTTGGGTTAGATAACAGGCATTAGAAATGTTTTGGGTAGCTCTTCACTTGTTTCTTATTCATTTAATAGTTTATTCAATCACTTAACCATCTAGGAAATAAAAATATATATTGCATATCTGTTAATACAAGCTTAAGAAAAACAGATATGTTCTGTGCCTAATGGAGTTTATGGTGTAGTTAAAGAGATAATTAGATAATCACCCAAATATATATCTAATTAAGAATGATTTAATGTGTTATAAAGATACAATTTCAGGAAGTAAAATGGGTGGGAAGGCTTCAGAGAAATTTTTTTCTAAAGAAGAGAATTTGAGCTCAGATCTGAATGGAGAATGGCAGTTAAACAGATGGAGAACACAGATGCAGAACAGGGTGAGGCATCTAGACAGGAGCAGTAGCCTGTGCAGAGGTGCTGGCACATGAGGGAAAGAATTCTCTAGAACTGAAAGAGTGCTTTAGCTGAGAAGAGAGAGTGAAAAGGGTGGTGGTGCTCAGTTAGTGTGGAGAAGTGGCGGGGGGGAAATCATTTGGGGACATGGTATTCAGAATGCTGGTTTTCTTGAAGTTAAAATTGATCTGATTTAGAGAAGATATCACTGGCTTCTCTTGGGCTAGTTTGCAGCAGGTTATGTATGCTAAAGTTTTAGAACACTGATTTGTAATTCATAGTGTTTTAAGAATCTTGTTGATGAAAAACAGTTGGCTTAATATCCGAAGAGAAAGAAAAATGGCCAGTACATAAATTAAATTTATTTTGGTCTCTTAGTAATGCTTTTTATTATATATTTTGTTGAATTTTCAAAGTAAAATGTTTGAGAAACTTTGGAAAGAAACAAACATACCAAGAAGAGAAATCAAGTAACCCAGTAATTATTCTTCCACAGAGAAATTATTAAATGACATTTGAATATATTTTTATCTGGTTTAATTTATGAACATATTATACATATTTGAGAGCATAGTGTTCATTCAGTCATTTATTTATGCATATATGTACTGGCACAGACTCGTTGTGTAAGAATGCTTCTCTTAGTCTTACTGTTATAAACCTGATAGAGTGACTATTTTCCTGAAATGACTTCTATACCCTAATTTTAAAATTCTTTTTTGTTATGTCATGATTGCAAAATAATGCATAAAACACATACGTATACCCTAAAGAGTAAACATAAGGCAAATGTGCAATTGTGAACTGCAATAAGAAATAGAATATTGTAGTGATTCAAAACCCCTTATACCTCTCACTAATGTAAATCCTCCTCCTTAGGGGAACTCCTTTCATGATTTCCAATCCCTAAAAAATAGAATATTGTTTGGTTTGGTTTTTAATTTTGTAACAATGGAATCCTACAAATGCGTGGTTTGCTTCTTATCCTTATCATTTTTTCTTGAGATTGATCTATGCTGTAATAGGATTCCATTGTACGAATAGACTGAGACGTATCTACTTCTTTTGTTGTTGATGGACAGTTGGGTTTTTCCAGTTGTTGACTGTTATTGATGCTGCTGCCGTAGACATCATTGTACATATATGCATTTTTTTTACACTTGAAAAATTCCTTTAGACAATATTTCCAGAGCTTCATATGTCATATGGTTGACACATATGCACCTTTTTTTTCAACAATTAGTATACTTAGCAGTAAATGGTAAGTATTTATCTATGTGTTTTAAAAGTACCCATAAACATATATGGTAATACGGAGTATGTGCAGAACTTTATATAACTGCATCCTAAATTTCTTTACAAAATCTTCCTTGTTAAGTTTCTTTGAGGCAGTTTTACTCATTGACACTTATATAAAAACACATGTGCAATAATTTTGTTTACATTTAATATTAAAGTATTTAATAGTTAATAAAATGAGACTTTGGGGATCAAAAAGAATGAAATAATTAGGTGTGTTTCATTCAACATCCAGTCAGGAAAAGTAGGGTGGCTTAAACAGGAAATTAGTGATGAAAGTGTTGGATGGGTTACAGGTGGAAATTGGGAGTGATAGCATTACTCAGACATTTGTAACTTCAAAGCAAAGATCATGATTGGGTACGTCTGGAGCTCCTTAAAGCCCTGGTGTGAGTTTAGGAATGTTCTGCCATTGAGAAGGAAACTAGGAACCAGTTCTTTCATGATACTCTAAGAGCCCAGGAGGCTGAATTCCACCAACATTGCTAGATTCTCTTTAATGCTGCTAAAGCCCTCGAGCTCCTCATTTTCCTATCTTAGCCCTTATGAACCTACAAGTAGGAAAAAAAATAGGTGGTTTCTTTCATTCAGCCTTCCTGTCTTGTGCCTTCCTTCAAGAAACGAATTCCTAAAACCAGTAGAGTAGACTGGGTGGGTGTATGAGGGAGAAGGGTGCTGGGGGTATGTACTGAGCAATAAAATTGACCAAATTATTTTAGGTGCATGTACAAGAATATCACAATAATTTACACTAGTTTGTTTAATTATAATGTAATAATTTTTTTAGAAAAGGAAGAAAGAAACAGAAAGAAAGAAGCAGATTCCAAGAGAGAATTCAATATGCAAGAAATTTATCGTGGGAAACACCTTTGAAGTTTGAGGGGAGAGGGTGATGCAGGTCAGTGAGGCAAGGACACTGACGGAATTTTCAGATTTAATTATGCTGTAGCAGGTCCAGAGCACTACTGCTGAAAAAACGCTGGAGCATGATGGGCAGGGGCCTTTGTAATTTATATCATTTAGGAGGTTACAGAGCATTTAGTTCTTGATATATTTTGATTGGCTAACAGTGAAATGTTTTAAGGTAACAACTTTCTGTGAAAACCAATCTCTTGTAAAAAGGTCCCATATGTAATTTTACGTGCAATTTCTAACCTTTATAGTAAAGGGGAAAGTTCTGCAGAGGACCTGGGTAGGGTAACCACAGGAGCTGATTGCAAAACCTTTGTTAGCTGACATAATTTAAAATGCCAAAACTCCTGTTTTTCTTTCTCTCTCTTCTTAGGCAGAGGGAGTTCTCTTTGGGGGAAGGGGGGCTTCTTTCTGTTGCTTCATGTCTTCCCTTTGACACTCACTATTTAACTACTAAAGTAGAAAGCATCACCTTTTTCACTTAAAGCTTCATATACTGTCATAACCTTTGTTGTTATAGGTACAGGTGAACACTGAACTATATTATTTCTTTTACTGATTGGGTCCCAGTTACATATGTCTAATGATTATTCCTTTATAATGATATACTAAAACAATCAGTGCATGGTGGCCCTGTGAGCCTTTTGATTTGAGAACCCTTATTAGTAAAACTGGACATGGTCACTTTATCTATTGGTGGGGGCCTGCATAGAGTGGCCATAATTGAGAACCACATTAGGCAATATGACATCTTAGAGTAAGTTGATCCATTTTAGATAACAAAACCAAATGAATAGCAACAAATGACTCCCAGGAATCCTAGATAAGCAAAATGGAAAACCACTAATAGAATTTTGTTATTATAAATCCAGTTGGTGGGAGTCACTTTTACCAATCATATTGCAAGGATCAGGAAATGGCTATGGATCCAGATATAAACAGGGGTGACTATGCATTATAATGTAAGAACAGTCTTAGAAGGTAACATAGTCCATTTGTTCTGTTGGTCAGCTGATCTTCTGCCATGTGTAGCTCAGCTAGACCCAGGGTAGTTGAGATAGGGTCGTCGTAGTCTCCTCAAGTTTTGGCCAAATGTTGTCTCATCTTCTTTCAGAGTTACTAGAGCAGGGCTGTTGTCCCTTGGATTATCAAGTTTGTCTGATGTTTTCCTTGGATAGTCAGCTTGAGGGGTGCAGCGGGGTCAATCTAAGTGGAGTGTCAATCTAAGTGGGTCTTTGGGGTCTTTCTTAGCTGTCAAAGTAGGGATCTGACACAAGTGTACATCTAAAATGAACCATTGTCTTTGTTTTTCTTTCTTTTTTTTTTTTTTTGAGAGAGAAAGATGGAATCAATTTTTATCTTAGTCTCCCAACAACCCTCATTGGGCATGTGGTACTGGTTTTCAATTGCATACTTGTGCATGTCAGGCAAGCACTGTAACCACTGAGCAACCGTATGTGACTATACTTTGGTTATAGCTCTCCTATTGGTTGTTTAAGATTAAGTTGGCCAAATTTGACCTGGTTCCAAACTATTATTAAAGAGCCAGCCGAGATTTCTCAGGGTCATTCTTGGGGATTCATGAGAAGTCTCTTGTTAGTGCTCTTTGCCAAGATGGTTCAAGGTCTGATGATATTTCGCTTCTCAGGGAAGCATTAGGGATATCTCCTACTTCAATGACCCTCCTTTTGCAGCATGTGCACTGGTTTGGCTGTTTCGTTCTCTAGTGTCTCTTTGATTTCCCTGATGAGGTCATGTGACCCTGAGTTACAAAGCCATCGAGAAGTCCCATTCTTCCCCATATCCTGGCTGATCTTAAAGGGCAATATTGGCTGATTTTTTTCTTGGCCCTTTTATTTCCTTAATTTTAATTTACATGTTTTGGTTTTAAACATCCAGCAGGCTGGCTTCATCAACTTTGAAGTAGGATTACTAGATTTTAATTTTAGTGTTTATAATTTAACAGTTATTTACCCCTTTGACTTAATTGGAGACAGTAGTTAGTACTGGAAATTAGCCTTATATTTTGTCTGTTCTATAGGTGACAGCTTATTATCTCAAATTCACTCAGGTTGTTATATTGGAAGTTGCAATTCTGTAAGGCATTTAGACAACAGTTACAAAATTTTACAAGGAAAATATAAAATGGAATTAACCAAAGCAAAAACATATTTAAGGGCTATGTGCCTAGAAACATAATTAGTTGTTATAATCTGAAACCTTTATTTATATATCACCTATTTATCAAGATCATAATAATCTTTAGGACAAAAATATATTTTCTTTTTCTAAGTACTAAGAACAAGGATAAACTTTCAGTTATATGGCCGTATGTGGGTTAGTAATTTCAAAGGCATCTTTACTTTTACCAATTTAGATTAATCCTTTTTGTTAAAGTTTTATTCAATCAAGTGAACTAAAAGGCGTTTGGTTCCATTTATTAAATTTATGAGTACTCATTTATCTACAAGCCAACTGGTGTGCACACAACATAAAACAGACAGGAAGCAGATTTTGAGCTTTTTAACAAGTCTTAGATCTCCACTGCTAGGAGACAATAGCTACAGATGTTTATTATAGTTTCTATTAGATTTAAACCTTTATAAATTAAAATGGAGCATATCACAGATTTTTTTTTGTACTAGGGATTGAACTCATAAGTGCCTAAGCACTGAACTACATCCCCAGCTCTTTTTTATGTTTTATTTAGAGACAGGGTCTAAGTTGCTCAGAGCCTTGCTTAGTTGCTGAGATTGGCTTTGAACTTATGATCCTCCTACCTCAGACTCCTGAGTTCCTGGGATTACAGGCATGTGCCACAATGCATGCCTCCTATCATAGATTTTTTTAAATAGTATGACTTAAACATTATGGAAACACTTTAGGACTCATTTGGACTTTGTAGCACATAACTGTGGAGCCACACAGAGCTTCATATAGGTATTTACAAATGTACTCAAGAGTTTAAAACATCGTTTCCCCTCTTTGGGTGTTTCTGACACTCATGGCCCCACTTTGAGAGCCCCTGATTTTGATGACCCTTCCCCATCAAATGTTGGCCATTTTAATTCTCAGATTATGCAGCTCTTGTGGTATTAGCTTCATCCCATAGTTACCACTACAGCCTTTCTTAAAGTTTTCTAGCATGCATTCCAAAGGACTCAGTTTACTTTGCGTGCCTTGCAAGTTCCACGCTGTGTCAGTGTTGCACACTTAGAACAGGGCTTGCTTCATCCATCTCTGTTTCCCTCTTAGGGACAAGAATACCCTTAGCCTTACTGGGTTGGTATACTCTGCCGATGAAGAGCTTCCACCTATGGATTGGTTGGTGGAATTCCACCTTAGGCTGTATGAGGCACCAGGGACATGCAGATTGGGACTCAACACTCACTTTGGCTCTCTAGTTGGGTCAGAGCTCTTCTTCTGTCCTTCTCATTCACATTCTTTCACACAGACGTGGTCAGAACAAAATTTGTATACCGCCCCATCCCAAAATTAAAAAACCAAAGGAGTCGTGGTTTCATCTCTGCTCACTGAACCCCAAAAGAGATTATTCTTTGGGTCTTTTTTGGCTCCAATTCCTTTTGGAGGGTCCTCAGGGTCCCTCTCTTCTACCTGCCTAGGTCTCTAAGGGGAAGTCATGTGGGTACCTGTGGGAGACCTGGGTCCTACCTGACTAGCTGGGTGGTGCTCCAAGTTCCCCATTCCTGGTTCCTGCATCTCTTAGGTTCCATTGTTCTTTAGGGCTGCCCCTCCAGGGTACAGGCAAAAAAGTCCCATATGTACACTTACATATAATTTCTAATCTTCACAGGAAAGAGGAAACTTCTGTACAGGAATGGAGGTGGGGTAAACTGCAGGAGCTGGTTGCAAAAGCTTTTTTAGCTGATAGAATTTGAAGTGTAAAAACTCCCTCCCCCCCTTTGGACAATGAAGGAGGTGTTCTCTTTTGGGATGGGGGCTCCTTACTGCTATTTCAAGGGAGCAGGAGCAGGAAGGAGTGAATCTTCAGACCACAATGAGCATGGCCCACATGACCCAGCAGGAATACCCTCACACTGCAGCATAGTTCAAAAAGACTTGTCCAGGTCAATTGGGAATTCCTTATCAGAGGCAGTCATTAGAGAGAGTCCTATTTTGGGGAACAAAAAGTTTCATGGTGGGCGAGTTGTAGTGTTTCTGTCGCTGGCTAGTATCAGCACAGAGGAAGTGTGGCCTTGATGGAATCCTATGATGGATCCACAGAAGTGGCAGCTGGAGGCTGTTGGGTAACTATGTTCTTTACAATGGATTCTTCTGAGAGGGATGTAAGCACATGTTTTCAGAGTTGCCACAGTTCTAAGAGCAGAATCTAACTAGAAACCAGCTGAGGGTTGGGGGAGTCTGAGAAACCTAGCATCAAAGCTAGGTTTCAATACAGAAGGACTATAATAGGGTAAATGTTTGAGAAGAAAATGACACGAATCTGCCAAAATAACATCTGCATTGTCTAATACTTTTATTCCCATACAAAAACGTAAAACTTCCCATCTCACTACTCTGAACATATTGGCTACTAATTTTTGAAAAATATCTTTGTTAAATGAGAAGGTCCAGACATAGTCTCTTACATATACTTTGTACTTTTGAATACTAATGAATGCATCGATAAGGTTAACTTTTCAACTATTTTTTGATTTGATTATTCATCAATTATTTTGTCAGTTTGACAATTTTAATTATTAAGAATGTTATGTAATTCTTAAAGCATGGTCACATTGTATATTTTCAATTTACATATTTTTCAAATTTAATATTATTTAACATATTTATTGTTTCAGAATATAAAATATCATAAACCATTATTGGAGATAATTGAAAAATACGTAAAAATAATAACCTTTAAAGCATCTCAAATCCCACTAAATAAATACATGATTAACTTTCAAATATTATTCACATAATATTAATATATGGGCTGGAGTGGTGGCTCAGCAGTTATGGCATTTACTTGGCATGTGTGAGTACTCGAGTTCATATCCTAGCACCACAACACAACTAAGTGTCAGAGCAACGAAAACCACGTGAAAAACTAAATAAAATTGGTTATCTTTCTCTCTTTCCCTCTCTCTGTCCCTCTCTCTCTTAAAAAAAATAGAATATAATGTATCTATAGATTTGTGTCCTCTCATTTTTCAGGTAGTGAGCATTTCTTCATGTTTCTTGTTAAAAGTATTTCATTATTTTTTATTATCTATTTGAGTTGTATTTAATTTTCCTTTAGTAAAAATAATACTTCAATGAGCATTTGTATGTACAATAATTTGTGTTCATTCACTTAGGCTAGGTTGGTGGTGAGAAAATTATTAGATCAAATGCTTTAAATTTTAAATTGTTATGTTTTGAAAATGATATTTCTAATTACAAAAAGAATTTTGTGTTTTAGAATATTTTGAAAGTATAATAAGCACTAATAAAAATGCTAGATTCATAAAATATTCATGTATTAGCAATGATATATGTTAAAAATGTACGCATTTTATATCTATTGTGCAGTTGCAAACATTCCACTTAACACCCCCACCAGCAGGGAAGAATGCAAACCCTGGTCATCATTGAGGATTACCACTGTATTTACTCTTTGCCTATTTCTTCCTTTAATTTGTGATTTTTAGGTACTAAGAATGAGAACCCTTTTATTGGCTTGCATGTCATTAATATTTTGTTAATTACCTTTTCATGCTTGTATCCATTGTGTTTGTTAGGTAACCTTTTTTTTTCCTTGGGCCTTTATGAGAGCACTTTGTGCATGATTAACCTTTTGTCTAATGTTACCAGAAGTTTTTTTTTTTTTTTTTTTAAAGAGAGAGAAGGTCAGTGAGAGAATCATTTTTTTTTTTAATTGAGTTTTTCATATGGCTTTCGTTGCTCTGACACTTAGTTATGTACTCGGGTGCTGGGGTTTGAACCCGTGTACTTGTGCATGCAGGGCAAGCGCTGTAACCGCTGAGCTACCACTCCAGCCCCATGTTACCAGCAGTTTAAATCTGGTACACTCAAGCTGTGAGCAGAGAGCCCAGGCGTGCAGTTTCAGAGGACCAGTCTGAGTTTTATCTGGGCTTGTCCCTTTACAAGCTGTAGATAATCACACTGCTGTGGGAGAGGGAAGGATAATATGAACGCTTTTAAGGTAGTTTCTTTACTCTTGAACAAAAATGCAAATATCTGTTTATGTGTTGTCTCACTTGTAATTTTTAATTATTGAGTGAATCTTTTCAAGCTTAGGTTTAATTTTCTTTAAAAATCTGCTTTGATTTTTTTCTTTACTAATGGTTTTGTCTTTTGATTGTGCCTCCCTCACCCCTCCCCCAGGACTGTCTACTTGGATCATTAGTTTTTACTTTCTGTATCAGGTAACCTCTTCTTCATTTTCATTTTTGGAGCTGGTTTTCACACATTCTTTCTCAGGTATTATTAAGTCAATCCTCTCATCATTATTTAGGCATTTCTGTAGTTTGATTTTAGTCTATTCTTTCTTGTGATTTCCTTTGGGGAAGTTCTGAAACATCCAACAGATCACGTGATTCACAAACTGGAAGAATTTTTTTCTTTTTCTTTTCATTTCAAGTCTCTCTTGCCTCTCTAGTCATAATAAAGAAAATATAGCTAAGTGATAATATCTTAGCACTGTTTGGGGATATGCTCTTTATGGCATTGCGTCCAAGTTTATCTATAGAATGCTATTCTACCTCCTCCTTGCGCTCATTTTGCTCTGTGACAAAATTTGGTGTCAGCATTTCTGAGCGTTTGAAAAGCTCTTCGGGAAAGTGGAGAGGTGAACCTGCATGTGAAACCGAGGCTGCCCACAGTCTGCTCACACGGCAGCGCAGTAGCTCAGCTCAGGCACCAGATGTCTTTCATGAGTACGGTTAGACAGAAATGAATGGGTCGTTTTTGTTTCCAGGCCCACAAAGGCCCACCTTCAGCTCTTAAGGGTGAGGGAACGTAGCATATTTATTTTGGTTGAAGTCAGTGTCCTCAGCTTATTCAGGTGGCAGTTCACAGGGGGAAATCAAAGGAGACAAAGGAAAAATGTTATCAGCTTAATTGTAAAAACAAAACAATACGGGGCTGGGGCGGTTGCTCAGGGGTTATAGCACTTGCCTGGCATGTGCGAGGACACGGGTGCAAACCCCAGCACCACATACACAACTAAGTGTCAGAGCAATGAGAGTCACATGAGAAACTAAATAAAATCGATTCTATAATTTCTCTTTCCCTCTCTCTCTAAAAAAAAAACAAACAAACCAAACAAAGAAACAAAATACAGACAAGAATCTTGGCCAGATTCACCTAGGCTAGGTGTCTGATTTACATTAAAGATGGTACAGTGATGGCAGCATTGTAGTGAGAAGAGCTTTCAATGCGTCTGTGCCTGAGTCACGCTGATCTAATCTGGACTGTTCGTCTTCCGTATCTGGTGTACGTACTTGATGCTGAGTTCTACCTTCTCCTATTTCCTTTATGTGAGCACATTTTGAGTCATGCACATTTTTCTTTTTATTGGTTTACTTTTTAATTTTGGTGAAGTATATCCAGTAGCTGTTTCTTGGGGAGAGTGGGAGTGGAAGGTTTATTTTTTTTAAGACCTTACTTATCTAAATATATCTTTGTGTGTCATGTCACCAATTTTAAACAATAGTTTGGCTGGGTATGTAATTCTGCACAGGGAATTCTTTTCCTGTAGAACGTGAAGGTATTTCTATTTTTTTGTGTTGCTATTGTGGAAGTCTGAGGCTATTTTTATTTATAATCCTTATTTTTTTCTGATCCTTTGTTTTCTTTCCCTCTGTCTTCTGCTTGACTTGGTTCTGTAGTTTTAAATTGACATGCTTATTGGTGAATTCTCATTATTATTAACTGCTGAGCACTGCACTCTTGGACTCCTTCCAGGCAATTCATGTCCTTCAGAGACATGAGAGAATATTTCTGGAATGTTCCTTCCTATTTCTGGATCTCCGTTACTTGGCTGTCTGACCTCATGAACTTCTCTTCTAATCTCTTGTATTTCTTCTCTCACCTTCATTTATTTGGCTCTGCTTTTTGGTATCAATTTCATTACTTTCATTGTCTAAAACTGCAATATTTTTTTCTTTTATATTTTTAGTTTCTAGGAGCTCTTTATATAATTTGAATATTATTTTATTCCTTGTTTCTTATATTTCATCTTCTGTAGTATCTCTTCCAATTTTTGTCTTTACTTTGATATTTTGTCTATATCTTTTATGCTATAAATTTTTTTAGATAACTGATAATCTCAAACTGCCTGCTCTGAGCATATCAGTGGCTTATAGTATTTGAAATTCAATGTAAGATGATTTAGAAGGGGGCATTTATTGGAGAGCTAGCTGTTACAATTTGGATATGAGGTGTCCATCGAAAGCAGTGTTAATGCAGGAGGTTTAAATGATTAGATTAGGAGAGCTATGACCTAATCAGTGGATTAATCCATTTGGTGGATTAATAATTTAAATGGACTAACTGGGTGATAACTGTAGGCATGTACAATGTGGCTAGAAGGAGGTGGCTGTGGGTATGCCTTTGCAGTCTATATTTTGTCCTTAGCACCTCCCTCCCAACCCTGACTCTTTCCAGTCTCCAAAAACTGAGTAACTTTCTTCCTCCTCAACCTTCTGCCAGGATGTTCTACTTCATCTGAGGCCCAGAGCAATGGAGCAGCCAACTGTAGACTGAGACCTCTAAAACTACAAAACATTTCCTTCTCCCCAGATATTTTTGTCTCAGTGATGAAAAGTTACTTTATATACCACTAATGTTAGTATATTTAAGTTTACTTTTTTGAATTAGCTGTATTCCCTACATAAGAGTAATTATTTCTTGGCTAAGAATGTGAGAGAGTTGAAAGCTACTCTGGTTGGGGGAGAAATATTTCACATTCATCATTCTGTAGTTTATTCAGTTTTCTGTATGATATCTATATTCTCTGTTCTGCCTTGTGCTCTCCACCTCAGAGACCAAGACCACATCCATCTCTTTCTTAAAAAAAAAAAACAACAACAAAAAACAAAAAAAACCCACAAAAAAACAATAACCCTACATCTTACCTGGTTGGACAGGCAGCCTCTGAGTGACAAGGAATGATAGAGAGTAACTACAGATTTCATCAGTGCTCCCAATCCCAGTCCTCAACTCCTCATCCCTTCCAAGCCTGGATCTGATGCTTCTCGTCCCTCGTCCATTTATTATGTGCTACCAGTCTAGAGATTCTGCTCTCTTGCATTCAACAAGTCAGTTCCAAGTTGTCACGGCCATTGCCTCCAGCTTAAATGCATGTTTTAAATATTCTTTCTTAAATCAGAACAGCAAGGGGATTTTAAATTTTGCTGTTTTCTTTTGCCTGTTGCTATCTTGTCAGACCCTCTTTTATTTTCATATATTTCTTTTCCAACTATAAACCTTTACTCTATACTCTGCTGTTGTAGCTAATCTTTCATTTTGAACTATGTAGAAGTACAAAGCAGAAGCTTTGTAAAGTTTATTTTCAATTTTGTAGAATATATATTTATATTTTCATTTTATTGGTTCTTTTTAGGTATACATGACATAATAACATAAAATGACATAATTATGAAAGGATGGAATATGACTTGTTCTAATTCAATCCCTAGTGTTTCCCCTTCCTCTCCCTCTCTCCCTCCCTCCCAGTGGGTATACATGACAGTAGAATATACAGTGACATAATGATAAAAGAATGTAGTATAACTAGCTCTAATTCAGTCCCCAGTATTGCTCCTTGCACTCGGTTCCTCCTATGCCCTGTTCTTTTTAGGTATACGTGACAATAGAATAAACAATGATATAATTATAAAAGGATGGACTACAGCGTTCCAATTTTGTCCCCTAGTATTTCTCCTCCACCTCCTGTGCTCTTCCCTATGTTCTACTGATTTTTCTATTATTTCTACAATATATTTTTATTTTTATTATTTTCCAACTTTAGTCAGCTATGATTGACAAAAAATGCATGCATTTAGGGTGTACAGTGTGATGTTTTGGTACAGGTGTGTTGTGAAATGATTCCCACAATCAGGCTAATTAGCAAATCCATCACCACACATAGTTACCAATATTTCGGAGTGGTGAGAACACCTGAGATCTACTCTTTCAGCAAAGTTCACATATGGAGTGTGTTGTTATTAACTAGTTATGTTGTTGGCTTATTCATGTATAAGATGAAGGTTATTACACTTTAACCAAAATCCCTCCCTTTCTTCTGTCCCTCTCATCATATACATCTTAAATTTTTTTGGTGCATTATAATTATAAATAGTAGTGGGGTCCATTATGCCATATTCATATATGCACATAACCTACCCTTTTCTTCCCCTTCTCCCTGGCTGTGATGTACTTGCTCTCTTCTACTGATCTCCTGTTATTATTTTTAATTACAGCATTATAATTATAGATAAGTAGGATTTATTGTGGTATGTTCATACATGGGCACAGCATAATTTCGTAGATTTTACTCCCTAGTTCTTCCCCATGCTCCCTTTAACCCTCTTCCTTTACTAGATTTCCCTCTATTTTTGTGAGGTCAATTTTTTTTTTCACATTTATTAGAAGTATATAGCGATACAGGATACAGATGAGGGGGAAACATTGTCAAAACAGTAGCAATCAATGTGTATAAACTTTGTTAACCAGGGGTGATGCCAACGCATAGATAAACTACTATGGGTTTCATCTATTGCCGTTTACCCCAGAAGAACTCATGTGTTAAATGGGTATCTAGTGTAGGAATAACATCGGCTTCTGGGATGGTTCCTCCATCTTCCCAATCACCAGACTCCTATGAGTTCTTCATATACCCTCCCCGCTCCCCAACTCCTTCCCTACACCTCCAAGTTACCTAGGGAGCTTTCCCCCTGTTGCACTGAAAGTCATTCAAATTGGGGTTTTGTTAGGTCAGCCGTCTGTCCTACTGCTTCAACATAAATTCTCATATCAACAGATGAGGGAAACCATTCAGCCCTTAAGTCTCTGAGCTTGGGAGACTTCACTAAGCATAATTCTGTCCATCTCCATCCATTTGATTTTGAAAGCTATAATATCGTCCTCTCTGATGGCCGAGTAGTATTCCATAGTATATATGAACCAAAGCTTTTGTATCCACTCATCAAGTGAGGGTTATCTGGGTTGGTTCCATAATCTAGCTATAGTAAATTGAGCTGCTATAAACATTGATGAAGCCACATCGCTATAATACGCTGATTCTAAATCTTTTGGGAAAATTCCCAAGAGTGGGATAGCTGGGTCGTAAGGTGGTTCCATCCTTAATTTTTTGAGGCTTCTCCACACTGCTTTCCATAGTGGCTGAACCAGTTTGCAGTCCCACCAGCAGTGTAGTAGTGTTGTGAGGTCAATTTTTAATTCCTTTTTTCCCCGCTTTAGCTTCCATATATGAGTAAAAGCATTTGGCCCTTACCTTTTGTGTCTAAATTCTTTCACTTAGCAGGGTATTCTTCAGTTTCATACCTTTACCAGAAAATGACATACTTTCATGCTTTATTGCTGAATAAAACTCCATTGTGTTTATATACCACCTTTCCTTTATCCAAGGTGACCTTGGACAGTCACCTAGGCTGACTCAAAAACTTGGTTATTCTGAATTGTTCTGCTATAAAGATTAGTATGCATATACTACCATAGTATGTGATTTTAGTTCTTTTGTAGAAATCAAGGAGTGGGAAGGATGGCTGGGTCATGTGGTTGTTCTATTACCAGTCTTTTGAGGAATCTCCATACTGCTTTCCAAAGTGGATATACTCATGTGTAGCCCTACTAACTACAAATAAAAGTTTCTTTTCCCCAGTGTCCTCACCAGCAATTATTGTAGTTTGTATTTGTATTCTAAATGATTGCCATTCTACTTGCAATGAGATACAAACTAAGTGCAGTGTTTTTTAATTTTTAATTTTTTATTAGTGCATTATAGTTGTACATAATGATGGGATCTGTTGTACATATTCCTAGATGCACGCAATACAGGAATATAATTTGGTCAATATACCCACCCTGCCACACCCCTCTACCTCTTTCCTCCCATTCCCAGATGCTTTGCTTCTCTTCTGGGTCCTATATTTATCAAAACAAAGCAAAACAAAAAAGCCCCAAAACCCCCCAAGTACAGTGACATAATTCTTACACCTATGAAGAACATTTCTTTATATACTGACTATAGTATATACAGTAACATACTTATAAATGCTTGGAATGTACCTTGCTTTATCTCTCTTCCAACATTTCTCCTTCTCCCTTCCTATCATCCCTTGTTATTCTTTGATACATATTGACAATAGGATTAAGATTTACGTTTTTGTATAGGCATGGAGTATAGCTTATTCAAATATCTTATGCAATATCTTGCAACTGTATCTCATAAATATTAACAAATTGCATTTTTGTTCTATCGTTCTAATCCATGAGTTTATCTACCTTTTCCCCAAGTCTGGGTTTAGCTCCAACCATTACAAATGAGGGAAAACATTCAGCCCTTGACACTCTGGGTTTGGCTAACTTTGGTCAGCATGATTTCTTCCATTACCATCCATTTACCTTCAATGGATGCAGTATCATAATTTGTGTAATAGCTGAGTAAAACTCCATTTTGTATATATTCCAGAGCTTTTGGATCCATTCATCCAGTGAGGGGCATCTGGGTTGGTTCCATAATTTAGCTATTGTAAATTGAGCTGCTGTGAACATGGATTTTGCTGTGTTGCTGTAATGTGATTCTATTTCCTCTGGGCAAATACCTAGAAGAGGGATAGCTGGATAATATGGTGGATCCAACCCTAATTTTTTTTCTTTTATTTATGAATAACCATACAAGTTTTTAACAAAATAATATAAAATGTGTATAGTTTTGGATATTAGATTTACCCCAGGAGTGCCCCCCACAATTACCCACCTTTATCCTTCCCTTACTCACAATATCTCTAAACAAGTATTAGCCAACCCTAATTTTTTAAGGAGTCTCCACACTGCTTTCCAGAGTGGCTAGACCAATCTTCATTTCCACCAATAGTGGGCTAGTGTTCCTACCTCCCCACAATCCCTCCAGCATTTTTTATTGTTTGTATTCTTCATCTTTGCCAGCCTGACTGGAGTGAGTTGAAATCTTAATGTGGTTCTGATTTGCATTTCTCTGATTACCAGTGATTGAGGACACTTTGTCATGTATTCATTGGCTTGCTCAATGTCCTCTACTGAGAAGTTCCTGTTTAGCTCTCTGGCCCATTTATTGATTGGATTGTTTGTGTTTTTGTCATTGAGTTTTCTGAGTTCTATGTATATTTTGGATATAAGTCCCCTGTCAGAGGGATCATAGGCCATAATTCTCTCCCATTCAGTATGATGTCTCTTGATTGTTTTGACTATTTCCTTGGCTGTACAGAAACTTTTTAGTTTAATGGCATCCCCCTTGTTGATTTTTGACTGTAATTCTTTCACTTTAGGAGTCTTGTAGAGGAAGTCATTGCCAACTTCCATATGCTGGAGTGTTGGTCCTAATTTTTCTTCTAGCATTGGTATGGTAGCTGGTTGAATTCCTAATTCCTTGATACATTTAGATTTGACTTTTGTGGAAAGTAAGAGATAAGGATCTAATTTCAATTTTCTGCAAGTAGCTGTTCAGTTTACCCAGCACCATTTGTTGAATAGGCTGTCTCTCCTCCATGTTATATTTTGACCCCCTTTGTCAAAAATCAGATGTTTAAGGATTTTTGGGTTTGTCTCAGAGTTGTTTTTTTTTCTATTCCATTGGTGAAGACCTTCCAATTTTGATACCATTATCATGCTGTTATTAATACTACAGCTCCATAGTATAATTTTAGGTCTGGTATTTCAAAGCCACCTGTTTCATCTTTCTTGCTTAGTAGTGTTTTGGCTATTGTGGGTTTCTTGTTGTTCCAAATGAATTTGAGAATTGCTTTTTCTATATCTGTAAAGAATGACATTGGAATCTTGATGGGGATTGCATTGAATCTGTGCAGTGCTTTTGGTAGAATGGCCGTTTTATATTATATTAATTCTGCCTAACCAAGAGCATGGGACATCTTTCCATCTTCTCAGGTCTTCTGCAATTTCTGTTTCCAGTGTTCAATAATTTTCCTTGTAAAGGTCTTTTATTTCTCTTGTTAGATTAATTCCTAAGTACTTTATTCTTTTATAGGCTATTGTGAATGGGACCAATTTCCTGATTTCTTCTTCTGCCCTGATATTATTACTATCGGAAAGTTATTAATTTATCTTGTAGCCTGCTACTTTGCAAATCTGTTTATTAGCTCTAGCAGTTTTCTGGTGGAGTTTTTCAGATCTTCCAGGTATAGGATCATGTCATCAGCAAAACAGGATTTTTTGACTTCCTCTCTTCCTGTTCTTATTTCTTTGATTTCCTTCTTTTGCCTGATTGCTCCAGCCAGGGTCTCGAGGACTATATTGAATAAAAGTGGTGAGAGTGGGAAGCCTTGTCTTGTTCCCGAGTTTAGTGGAAATGCTTTCAACTTTTCTTTAGTTAGTATTATAGTAGCTGAGGGTTTGGCATACATGACTTTTACAAAGTTAACATAAGTTCCTTTGATCCCTATTTTTTCTAGAGTTTTGAGCATAATTGGGTGCTGGATTTTATTGAAGGCCTTTTCTGCATCTATTGAGATGATCATGTGGTTTTTGTCCTTAATTCTGTTTACATGATGATCATATTTATTGATTTGTGTATGTTGAACAAGCTTTGCATACCTGGAATGAATCCCACTTGATCATGATGAATTATCTTCTTGATGTGTTTTTGCATGTAGTTTGTGAGAATTTTATTAAGAATTTTTGCGTTTATGTTCATGAGGGATATTGGTCTGTAGTTTTCTTTTTTTTTTGATGTGTCTTTGTTGGGTTTTGGTATCAGAGTTATGGTTGCTTCATAAAAAGTGTTTGGCAGAGTTGCCTCTTTTTCAATTTCTTGGAATAACTTGATAAGAAGAAGTGTTAACTCTTCTTCAAAGGTGTGGAAAAACTCAGAGGGGAATCCATCAGGTCCTGGGCTATTCTTCTTCGGAAGACTTTTGATTGCTATATGGATTTCAGTGCCTGTTATTGGGCTGTTTAGGATTTCAATTTCATCCTGTGTCAATTTGGGTATGTTGTATATATCTAGAAATTTGTCCATGTCCTCCAGATTATCAGATTTAGAGGAGTATAGTTTTTCAAAATATGTTCTGATAAATTGTTTGACTCCAATGTGGTCAGTGGTGATCATCCCATTTTCGTTGTTAATTTTGTTGATTTGCTTTGATGTCTTCTTTTAGTTAAATTAGCCAGGGGTCTGTCAATTTTTATTTTTTGAAGAACCAGCTCTTTGTTTCTTCAATTCGCTTTATTGGTTTTTTGTTTTTGTTGTTCTAAAATTCATTGATTTCAGCTTTGATCTTAATTATTTCCTGTTTTCTCCTTGCTTTGGGATTACACTGTTCTTTTTAGAGAGATTTGAGATGGAGCATAAGCTTATTTGTTAGCGATCTCTCCTGATTCTTAATAAAGACACTCAGTGCTATAAATTTTCCCCTTAGGATTGCTTTCATGGTGTCCCAAAGGTTTCGATATGTTGTGTCTTCATTTTCATTCTCTTCCAAGAAATCCTTAATTTCTGTTCTCATGTCTTCTTGGATCCATTCTTCACTTAAGAGGGTGTTATTTAATCTCCATGTTTATGTGTGTTTTCTGTGATGATTTTTGCTATTAATAGGGTCATGGCATCATGGTCTGATAGCATATATGGAATAATTTCTACTTTTTTATGTTTGCTGAAATTTTCTTTATGAACTAGAATATGATCTATTTTGGAGAACGATCCATGTGCTGCTGAGAAGGTGTACTCTACCATTTTGGGGTGGATATTCTGTAGATAGCAGTTAAATCTGTTTGATTCATTGTGTTGTTTAGACTAGAGATCTCTTTACTGTTTTTTTTTTTTGCTTTCATGATCTATTGGTGATAGAAATGTATTAAAATCTCCCAGTAGTATCATTTTGAAGTCCATTAGTGGTTTTATGTCTTTGAGTAATTTTTCCACATAGTTGAAAGCATTGGTGTTTGGAAAGTATATATTTACTATGATTATTTCCTCCTGTTGTATTGTTCCCTTTACTAAGATGTAGTGGCCTTCTTTATGTCTTCTGATTAATTTTTGTTTGAAGTCCTCTTTATCATATATAAGAATTGCAACTCCAACTTGCTTTCTTGGGCCATATGCCTGGTAGATTTTTTTTCCCACCCTTTCACCCTAAATCTGTGGATGTAATTGACTGTAAGGTGAGTTTCCTATAATCAGCATATTGTTGGGTTTTGTTTTTTGATCCAGTTTGCTAGTCTGTCTTTTGATTGGTGCATTGAGACCATTCACATTCAGTGTTAGCATAGTTATGTAGCTGTGGTTCACTGTCATTGTGGTTTTTTTATTTTGTTTTTGTTTTTGTTTTTTTTTTTTTTTTAAAGAGAGAAAGACAGAATGAGAGAAGGTGAGATAGAGAACCAATTTTTCTTTATTGAGTTTTTTCACATGGCTTTCATTGTTCTGACACTTAGCTGTGTACGTTGGTGCTGGGGTTTGAACACTTGTACTTGTACATGCTGGGCAAGCGCCTTAACCGCCAAAACACAGCCGCAGCCCTTGTCATTGTGTTTTATTAGCAAGTTCTCTGCTGTCTTCCTTGTGTATTGATAGTGTACACCTATTTTGAATTTTCTCTGTTTCTGGGTGTTGAGAAATGTATGCTTGTTCTTCTATCTGGAGTTTATCTTTAAGGATTCCTTGTAATGCTGTTTATATGTTTACAGATGCTGCAAGTTTGATCTTATCATGGAAAGTTCTTATTTCCCCATCAGTTTTAATCTGGGTTTTGCTGGGTATTGTATTCTGGACTGCATGTTGTGTTCATTCAGTCATTGAATAATAATCCTTCCATGATCTTCTTGCTTCCAGAATCTGAGCTGAAAAGTCCGATGTGATTCTTACTGCCTCTGAATGTGATTTGGTGTTTCTCCCCTTGCAGATTTTAATATTATTTTCTTGATTTCCTTGTAAATTTTGAAAATGATGTGTCTTTGTGAGCTTTGCATTTGATTAGGCCTATCTATTGGGTGTCCTATAAGCTTCCTGGATGAGCATCTCTGGCTCTATTTTTATATGGGAAAATTTTCTGTTACTATTTCTTGCAGATCATTCCTTATCCAATTTGTTTGTGTTTTAATTTCTTCCTGTATCCCAATTACTCTTATACTGTTTTCTCATTTCATCCAAGACATTTTTTAAATTGTGTTTGTGTTCTGTAAGTATTTTTTCTTTGTCATCCGTGTACCCGAGTTTGCCAGCCCATCCTCATAGTCAGAAGTTCTTTTTTCAAGAACTGAGGTTCTGTTTTCTTTAAAAGTTAATCTACTATTAAATTCCTCCATCGTTCCATTCTTGTCATTCATTGACTACAGATTTTAGCTCTGTTACTTCCTTTTTGAATATGTCTATTTCTTTGATAATAGTTTTTTTTTTTACCTCTTGAGTTTTCTCACTTAGTCCCTTCCTTATATCTTCTTTTAGTTCATTGTTCCTTTTAGTAATCAGATAACTGGTGATTTTTTCGAGATTTTCTTCTTGGTCCCTATCTGAGGCACCCTTTTTAGGGGAGTTTTGGGTTTGAGGTGACTTATTTTGATTCTTCATTTTTGAAGAACTTCTTCTGTATATCTGAATTGAGATTGTCTGCATGGAAGATAGGCAGTTCTCCAGGTGGTTTTCCTTGCAAGTCCAAGGGATGGATCTGCCACCACCTCTCTGATGATTACCACCTTCCTGTTGGTGCTTTTGCCTGGGTCCTCATTCTGCTCGGGTCCTCATTCTGCTCCACCTTTTGGATTCAGGCTCAAAATTGCAAGTCTAAACCTGAGTTGTCTGGGTGCCTGCCAGGCCAGGACCAGAAAAGGCATAGGTCAAGGCCTGGTCCAGGTGTGGATTCTGGGCGTGTGCTGGTGCCCAGAGCAGAATAGGCCTGGGCCTGTCCTTCAGCTGGGAAAGGGCTGCTCTGGATGGCAGACCTACGTGGTGGTGTTCTGAGTGGTTGCCAGAGGGGACCAAAAGAAGCCCAGACTGTTACTTGAGACATCAGGTAGGTGGTGACTTTTTTGGACCAGGTTCCTACTCACCAGGTGTCCTGAGCACCTACCACCCCGGGCTAAAAGAGGCCTGGAACTTTATGTGGGGATTCAGGTAGGTGGGCATGCTGGGGGGTGGGGTGGCTCTTGTGTTCTGGATGGGGGTCTTACCAGTGGTGTCCTGAGCACTTGTCTCCTGTCTGCCAGGACCTAAAGAAGCCCAATTGGTACACAGGTGTTTGGGTAGGTGGAGGCTGCTCCGGAATTGGAGGATCTTCCTCTGGTAGGTCCTAGGCAGGGCTACTCCTATGGGGTCCTCCTAGTAGAGTCTGATCTCATGCCTGCCAGAGCCAAAAGAGGCCCTAAGTGCATTTCCAATAAGCATTTCCCTGATTGCTAAAGATGTTGAACATGTTTTTCATATATTTGTTGACCATTTGTATTTCTTTTGCAAAATGTCTGCACAGATCATTGACCCATTTACTAACTGGGTTATTTGTTATTTTGCTGTTAAACTTTTTTTAGATGATGCTGTGACTTTCTCTTAAAATACTATGTCTTCCTTTTTAAAATCTTTCTGCTGGAATAATTTTTTTCTATTTTTTTCATCCATTCCTATATTTGTCTCAAATTGGGTGGGTAAATTTTAAATTTTCCCTCTTCATATGTATCCTGTAGGAATTCTGCTCTCAGAATGAAGTTAAGACATTGAAAAGCTGCAGCTAATTCCTACAGGGAACTACCTCTTTGTGTGAACTGCCTTGATAGATCTCAAATGCAAGCATTTAGTTTGAACTTGTAAGGTTTCCTTTTTAGTAATCCAGGACAATCCCACCTTTTTCTGAATCCTGTGTCAGTGTAATAAAGAAGAACGCCATTATCCTCTGGTGTTCTGTTTGCCCTCTTAGAGCAGCTGCTGTTGAATTCTGAAGGCTCACAATGCACAGTGACCCACAGCTCACCCTTGCGTTTTATTCCTCATGTCAGAGTTTTGGAATCCTCACAACAGCTTTCTTACCATTTATTCAGACCCAATCATGTAACTAAAATCCAATTACATTTTTTATCTTACAAATCTGACCATTATTCTTTGTCATCTTCTCTGAAATGTTCCAAGTCTCTTCTCAATCCATATTTCCAGATTCTACATCGTTCACCATGAACTACTAACATTAGCTTTTTTTTTTTTTTTTTTTCTCAAGACTGCAGACTGAACTTGGGGCTTTGTGTGTGCTAGGCCAGCGCTCTGCTACTGAGCTAAATCCCCAACCCTAACGTTAGCTTTTAAAAACAAATATTTGATAATTTTACTTTTCTACTTAGAACCCTCAGCATAAAGTTCAAAACTTGTGGGATGGTTGACAAGTCCTGAATGCTTCGTCTCTTGTCCTCTTCTTTGGGCACATTCCCTCTTACTTAAAATGATTCCGACGGACTTGTTTTTGCAGTTTCTGGAAGGTTCTGGGCTCCTTTCTGTCACATTTTCCTCCTCACGCTTTTCAGATTTTGTTGCATTATTTGCCCAGCTATCTCCTAGCCACCATTCCTGTCTGACATCTGCCCCAGAAAACCCAGCTCAGCCTTCTGTTAGTTTCCTTACTATATGGTCATATGGCTCCCGGCATCCTTTACGTCTCACTGTTGTGACTGATAAACTTTCCATGGACTTAACTTGTTGAAGCTTATTTTTCTCACTTAACCATTAGCAATGTGAGGCTAGATCCATGTCTTTCATGCTTGGCTTCTGTTCCTAACAGTATCTAGCATAAGTAAAGTGACACGACCTCTTCCTTTACATGTGCTAACTGTGAAATTTGCCTTTCACATTTTAAAACATTGAATAGAAGTTACAAAGGAGTGCTTTATAAATCAGTTGCACTAGCAGGCATCTTTGAATTTTCTTTTATGTGGAGAGTTTTAGGATAGTTCTAGTGTTCCAGCATCAAGTATAATGTTCATTTAAAAAATACCTAAAATTACACTTAAGAAATAGATTTCTCTCCTGTTTTGCCCCCATTATTAAGGATTTAAGTTTTCCTTTCAATTTAGAGTGTACTTGGAAGTATACTTTTATGAGAATTCTAGATATTTAGTTTAAACAAATGAAGTGACAAAACTTACTTCTAGAATGCCTCCATATATATACTTTATTTATTTGGGTCATGAGAGGAATATTCTTATACTATCTTTCCCCTTTTGTGGAAATTTATGTTAGATGATTCAGGAATAAAAAAAAAACAACCCCCAAAAATCAGATAACAAAACTTAAGCCCAAATAAGCCTACCACTAGGAGAATCAATCTTATTATTGTTTCAGAAAATAGACTACTGTGTTTCTGGTATTGGTGTGTTTACAGTAATTAAATGAAGTTAAATTGTTTCTGCATTGTTGTGTGCTGAAAAAATCCCGCATAGGGGCTGGAGTGGTGGCTTGGCAGTTATGGTGCTTGCCTGGTATTCATGAGCACCTGGGTTCAAACCCCAGCACCACATACGCAACTCCGTGTTGGAGCAACAAAAAACAGATGCAACACTAAATAAAGCTGATTCTCTCTTTCTCACTCATTGTCTCTCTTAAAAAAAAAAAAAAACCCAAACAAATAAAAAAAGACGTGTAAATTGTAAAGCAGAGGATTGAACCCAGGGGTGCAAAACCACTGAGCTACACCCCCAGTCGAGACAGGTTCTAAGTTACTTAGGGCCTTGCTAAGTTGCTGAGGCTGGCCTTGAACTTACAATCCTTCTGCCTCAGCCTCCCAAGTTGCCTAGATTACAGGTGTTTGTTACTGTATCCAACACATTTGTTATTTCTTGACCATGTACAATTCATAACTGAGAAAGTGATTTGTTTCCAGGTGTATACTGGGAACTATGCAGATTTCAGCAAGTATTCAACATGTTATTTTAAATAATTTATTTGAGGTATTACTGTGACTGGTCCTCATCACCTAGCGAATCAGAGGTTTTCAATTTTTTAACATAGAATGGAATTTAATACTACTGCCTTAGAACAGTGTTCATCAACCTTTTTCCATCTTTTTCTTCTCATAGATACAATGTATGTATGTTATGTGATTTATAGATATAGAAGTAAGATTTTTTTTTACTCCTCATGAACTAATTTTCACCCCTTTGAGGGATGGAATGACCATACTGAAAATGAGCGACATAGAACTAGTTGTTGTTACTAATGTAGCTGTTTGGTCCTTCAGTACTATTCTTTTCCTGTCATTAAGCATCACTTATAAAAGTCTTAATTATATCTGGATAGAAAAGATCTCAAGCACTTGGAGGAGCTAGTATAATCTACAGATTGATATTATTCATTTTAAGGAATATATATGGCAAAATATTTCAAGGAAAATGTTTATTATGGTATTTTTCACGAGTCATGTTAATAAAACACATAGGGATGATGGTCTGCTGAAGTACTTAAATGTGTGTTCAGTCACACTAGGTTTTTTTTTCTTGGTCCTGTGAATACCTTCTCAAGTCACCAAATCATACTGTTCCAAAGTTGTTTTTTTTTTTAATATCCCTAGTTATCAAGTCACTGAGAATAGTTTGAATATCTTCTATGATTTTTACTTTTCATATTGAAAAATGTGTTAAATGCCTGTGTAATAAAATGTCATCTGCTTAGTAATGTAAGACTAGTCGTGATATTTGGAAGCTATTTAATAAGCAGGACACAAGGATAGATATTAAATTATCAAACAAGATTGCTGATCACTCATACTGAACATAGCTACTTCCCTAAATAAATTATAAATTCACAATGAGTATAAAAGACTGAAATTTTAGGATAAACATATTGGAAGACCAATTTGAATTAGTGGTTAGAATACTTACCTTGCCACAATGTTGACAAGAGAAGAAAATTTGGAGTCAGGAGGATTTAGGGTCTGTGCAGAATGTCCTTGGGTAAAACATATTACCTCTAAACATTTTATTTCTTTATCTGTTAAAAAAAGAAATAGTAGGTGCTCATATCCTTATACTGGATTGGAATGCAAATAAAAATAATTATAGATAAGAAAATTTGTTGAAAGTGCTATACAATGTAAGTTATTCTAAATAAAAACTTAAAATTTTACTAATGATACTTTTATAAATGTTGACAGTTTTGAAAGGCATTCCTTGAGAAATAACATTAAAGCATGATTCATATCAGGAATGTTGTTGGGTTGTTTTTACAGTTAGTTTATAGCCTGTGTATTATCTTCACTTTTCTTTTTGAGTTGGGTATTGCTGTGTTACCCAGTCTTTCCTCAAACTCACTGTCTTCCTTCCTCAACCTCAGCTGGGATAATAAGTGTGCAGCACTGTGCCGAGTTTACCTATGTGTTATTTTATAACTCAGCAAATATCTTATCTCCAAACAGATGTTAGTAAAATCATCCTTACTGTTGCTCTTCTTCCCTAACAAAGATGTGCCACTCCCACACCATTAGGAACCAGTAGCAAATGCTCCTCCAAAACGCCCATGTTCTGAGGAACTTTAGGTCAAAGATGGGAGCAATTTTTAAAAACTTAAATGTTTGTAAAAATTTGTGCCAGGTGCTCTCTTGTAAGAAAGTTCATTTTAAGTGAAAAGAATTCACTTCTGTAGGTCAATCATGTTGACATGTGCATAATTATACACTAATATAATTCTTACGCATTTTACAGACAATGGATTTCCTGGCATAATTTATACATAGCAGATATTAAAAGATAATTAACATTCAAAACTAATATAAAATTCTCATTGATTTCTTTTCCTCCCAAAAAAATTTCTTCAGTGACTTATTTGTCATTCATTCATTCAACAAATGGGTGTTGAACATCTGTTATGTGGCAGGTACTAAACACCAAGAGACTATACAAAGGAGTAGATTACTGTGCTCTCAAGGAATTCATTAACTAAAACATATTTATGTAACTAAAATCTGAACACAATAAGTGTATGAATCTTGCCTATTCACAGAAAGATGTGGAAAAGCATGTTCACATGTATATATGTAATAATAACAGCAGAAGAAATGATAAAGTCTATTTTAATGTTGACAAAAAAGGAAAATTACTGGAAAGTGCAAAAATATGTGTCAGGCTGAGTGGGTCAGTGAATGTAAGAGATGGCTGGTGTGTGATGGATGAGTAAGGGTTTGTATGGGAGGGATGTGTGGGTGGTTGGAAGGCCGGTAGAGAATGAGGAATCAGTGTGAGCAGGAAGGAGGAAAGATGACCGCAAGCTATGATCACAGAATAACTTGTTTGATGAAATACCTCTGGGAGATTAACTCAAGTCTTCATTTTTTTGAGAGGAACAGCTTGGATTTTCAAATTGCAGAGCTTTTTCCATACCAACTTCACAGTTGAAACTTCTTTATATTTTAGGGAAGGAAAATACATACCTCTACCATAATGTGACTGCCAGATTCAGAGGTTTGTTTGGCCAGACAGTTTTTAAAGTTGTAATTATACCTCTTATTTAATTATAAATCATTGTTATTGTAACAAATAATACGCATGTTATATAAACAAAGACAATAGCTATAGTTAAGTCAATCTTTATATTATGGTATCATTAAAGTTATTCAGGTGTTTTTTTTTTTTTTTAGTTGAATCTTGATAGAGACTGTAGTCTTATTTTATCAGGCTATAAGTTTCCAAAATGGTTGTAAACTTATAATAAATGATCTCATTAGTGAAAATGCTATATAACCTTGGTAGAATTACTAGAATGATCACCACTGGTTTTTCACAGGTATTTTGAACATGAATCTAGTCATTTAGAAAATGTTGTTGGAGGTGGAAATATATTAGCCCTCTATACTCATAGTTTTCTGCATCCATGGATTCAGCCAACTGTTTAAAAATATCAAACCAAAAACTGCATCTGTATTAAACATGAACAGGCCTTTTCTTGTCTCTGTTTTCTTAATAGTGCTTTATGACAATTATTTACACAGCCTTTTCAGGTTTATAAATGTCCTAGAGATGACTTAAAGTATACAGAAGGAGGATGTGCGTTTGGTACGTGAAAATAGTATGCCGTTTTATATAAGTGGCTCAAACATCTGTTGATTTTGGTATCCACAAGGGGTCTGGGACCCAATCCTTTATGGAAACCAAGGGATGACTTCATTTGTTTACTCAAAAGAATAATTGACCCCAACATATGAATAGCTTGAAGAAAGTGTCCTAAGGAATATGGGCTATAAAGTCACAGCAATGATAGGTATAATGCATTAATTTAAAAAAAAGTCTATCCATCTTTTATACCGGACACAGAGCAAAAGCACCTATGAAAATGCTCTAGGATATTACTATTGATCAGTTCTAGAATTGCCATTTTTCAATGTTGACTTTTTTTGCTATGTAGCTAAAGTTTCAAACTTCAAAAAGTGATTGTTGTATTCCTAATCTGGGTTCTAAATATGGAATTTTAATTTTAAAACATAGAAAAGATGATTTTATATAATTAATTCTGTGGTAAATGAAACTATTCCCTTGTAGCATTCATGAGGGAATTGTGCTTTTATAAAATGAGATTAGGCAACTATTTATTCATTTTATCAATAAGAACCTTCTGAACTCTTTCTATATGAAAGGTTGAATGTATTCTTGTAGAACCTTATTTTGTGGATCGTTTATGTGAGTGCTAGTGACAAATTGCCTTAGACTTTATTCAGGGTCATCAAACAATTGCTTATGCCTCTGGACACAGTGGGGAACTTTCAGATATATGGCTATAAATCCAAATGCTGAGATATTCTCTTTGGAAAATGGACACTCACCCCAGAGGAACACTAACCCATCATATGCCTCTAGGGATTTTTTTTTAAATGCTCAAATACTAACTTCTCTAAAAATCCAATGTCGGTTCCTTATGTGGAAAATTTTCTGAGCTAAATATCTTGCTCTTTTTGAAACATCAAAATATGATCATAGAGCTACAGTTTTCCACAGTGCTGTGCTGCAATAATGATTCAAGGTCCCCATGTCACTCTTCCTGGCACCAAAAGAATGAGAAGTCCTAGGCTTGAGTAATAGGAACCAGAACATGAGGCTTTCGAGCTTGCTTTTGTGGAATGTTCTCAAGGTGGGTGATGATGTACCATGTAGGAATGACAAACAGCCCAAACTAAGCTGATTTTCTGTGACCTGATAATGAACTCTCACACGGCTGGTAATTGTTAGAGTCCTGCTTCTCAGCCAGTTTGTTGCTTCTTTTGTAACTATGGTTTAATATTTTATTGAAGCACAGTGATTTCGTATTGTAGCTGAACAAAACTTATTTGTTTACGTTCATTCCATCATAATAAAAATCTCTGGATGTAATGAGCTTTAAATCCTAGTTCTGATAAAAAATGATCCATTGAACCTAAACAAGGAAGACCTTAATCTTGGTAATATGAATTTCTATATCTCAAAGAAAAAAGAATCATTTAAAAATGTAGAAAATGTGGCTTTCTTGTATACCATTTTAACAATAGTAAAATGGATTTTTCCTTCTATTTTGACAAATGTCTCCATGTGTGATTCAGTTCTGAATACTGAAATTTATTGAAACTCAATTGACCAGATTTCAACCTTACTGATAATACCTACAGTTTTTAGAACAGTGCTTGGAATGACATGAATCTTACTTTAGTAGAGATGTTTGTCATTCAGCTTTCAAGTCTTAAGCTGAAGACGGAAGTGTTTATTGGTTAACATGCAGTTACAGTTCAGAGTAGAGTTGTCATCGGTTCTCGTTGGGCTTTTGCAGAGCAGAAATTATTAAGTGAACAAAGAAAAATTACACTATGTTTATAAAACCACTTACCTTAAAAATCTACATTTTTGCATAAATTATTAACCATTTTTAGTGCTAGATCTTATAAGCCAGGTGCGTATTATTTTCCTAACAAAATTTTTCTCTTCCTTAGTAGATACATTGAACTAGAATTTCATGACTAAAAGGACCTAGAGATTAGGATATTTTTGTTTAGAGAGAGAGAGACAGACACACACCAATAGAATAAAATTCATTTAGTTCATCACATGGCTTTTGTATGTGTTACTGAGGTTGGAACCTGCCAGGCAAGTGCTGTAACTGCTGAGCCGTCACTCCAGCCCTGAGATCACGTATTCTAACCCCTAGCAAATGCCTGCCTGCCTTTCGCAATGCTTCTGGCTATCTTCAGCTTAACGTGTTACTACATCTTGCTACTTCACAAGTTCACTACTACTCTTTTTTAAAGATCAAATTGTTTGTTCTGTGGTGCATCTTCTATATTTATAAGTTTATGTACTTATGTGTGTGGTGATGGGTCTACTTCGGACATGTAGAAGTAATAGGATCATGCGTAACTCCAACCATTTTACTATAGGAAATAAATGGCACGGCGTGGCGTGACCATTCCTTCCAGGTAATGAACCTTTACGTATTTGCACACTTTCTTCTTTTAGGTATCTTTTTTTTTTTTCAGACTCAACATCCATAACTCTTTCAATGAATCATGTTATGGTTTGGAATAGAGGTGTCTCCCAAGTGCTCCTGTGTTGATGCAGGAATATTCAAAGTTGAAATGATTGGATGGTAGGGGCTGTAACCTAATCAGTCTATCCTAGTTTGAATGGACTCACTGAGTAGAAACTGTAGGCAGGTGGCGCATGGCTGGAGGAGGAGGACCATTAGGGGTGTGCCCTGAAGGGTCTGTCTTCCCTGTGGCCTCTTCCCTTGCTTCCCCCTCTCTGCTTCCTGACCACACCATGAGTGGAGCAACTTCCCTCCAGTGGGCTCTTCAGCCTAGAGCAATGGAGTCAGCCTTCAACGGAATGAGACCTATGAAAGCACAAGCCTCAAAGAAACTTTTTCTTTTCTAAGTTTTTCTTCTCAGGTATTTTTGGTCACCGCAATGTAAAAGCTGAACTAAAACATCACTAAAACAGATTTTTCTCTTCATGAGCCTTTGAGGATTGACCTCTACATATTTCAGATTACTCTTAAGTATGTTCTATCCAAAGCAGAGCAAAAAGGTAAATATAGTGTTCTAGAAATTTTTTGTTGGTTTTTTTCTGCAATTGTTTGGTTGATCTCATTTTTCTGGTTTCCCTTAAATATATTTTTTTTCAATATTTACAGTTCCATTGCTTTCCAAACAATATGCCAACTTTGTTTTAGGACCAGAGTGCAGGAGAGTAATTCAACAAACACAAAAATAATTTCTTTATCTGCCTCAGGGGTCTCAGATCTCTCGTTTTAGACAGAAAGAACTATCTGAAATAACCTTTTGCAATCGTCATCTTTTCCCCATGTGCTTTTAGTGAGGCAAATTGGTTCTCAAGTTTGTCTCCATTCCCCTGCTCAGAGGCCAACTGAACATATTCTGAGAATCAAGGTAGGTATTCCCTGAGTCTCTCTCCTCACACTGATCCGTCTCAGCATTGCTCTGCATGTCCTTCTTCCTGCTTGGACTGGGTCTGCTTCTTCATAAATACAGCCGGCCTCAGATCTGCTCTAAGCTTATAGAATAACAGTGACAGCCATCCACTAGATATGAGACTTGTATTAAGTGAGGATTCCTCAGAATGGGGATTTGATGGTACTACCAGGTCGCTGTGGCTTACTTTGTGTAGAGCCACTCAAAAAGAATGGGAGCTGGAGCAGTGGCTCAGCAGTTACAGTGCTTACCCAGGCATGTGCAAGGACAGAAGTTCAAACCCAGCACCATATGTACAAGGAAGTGTCTGAACAACGAGTGCAACATGTAAAACTAAATAAAAATTGATTCTCTACCCCTGTGTCTCTGTCTCTGTCTTAAGAAAAAAAAAAAAAAAAAGAATGTCTACTGCAATGTTCAATGGCTCTTTTTGCCTCAGTGTTTTAATCTGTGGCTACTGTTTTGTATTGTTCACCTTTCATTAAATTGAAATGTCATCAAATAATTAGGCTTCTCAAATCTTTGAGATTTTTAAAAGATTGGGTATTTGAATTTTCTTGATTTAGAATATATATTTTAGTTTGATTTTTTAGAAAGCATTTTATGGAGTCCATTAGATAATGATGAGAATTTTAAAAATGGGTTCATTTACAAAATCTTGCACACCTGAGAAAACTCTGGTTCTTAATTTGGCCTCTTATTCCTCAAAGAGATTTATGCAATCCGTTATTTGGAAATTTTAAATGTCAGGTATTTCAGAGAATTTGTACCTGACATTTTCAAGAACAACAGAGTTCAGTTTAAAAAAAAAAATTCCACAATGTGCTCTTCTGAAATAGCATCTTCCTTTAGAATGAAGATGCTTAATTTCAGTTGACACAGACCATCTGACCTCCCTTAAATAAAGAGAACATTCCCTCATATGGAAGGAACTTTTTGATAAAGCTAACTAGGCCATATTTTCGTGTTCTTCTTTCCTCTCATCTTTTGTTTGTATGTGCATAGTAAACCTGTGTAGGTGGCTGAGAAGATTCATGATCTAGTGTTATGTGTAACTATTTTCTATACAGCTGAATCATGTACAAAATAAAACCAGCCAGCTTCCCTATAAAGGCATTACATACCATTACAATCGCCTGGTACTTGTCTTATGTCTTAAGGTTTACAAGGCACTGAGTAGTCTTGCAATTGAGTGGTAAGGAACTAAAATCATGACTGGCTTTGCCAGTACTCGGGTTTTCCACTTCTCTTTCGATACTCTATTTATTAGAGAGAGAGACTTTTTCTTTCTACTGTTTATCGGCCTTATCCTTAAGAAATGTACTGGTCTTGAAGTAGGTTCTCCTAAATACCTTTATTTCAACAAAAGAAGCTTCATTTTGATGATTATTCAATTTTGAATAAAGGGAGAGAGACTGTGACATAGTACAGCTGTCCTGTGTGCATACGTGGTTGCACATTGTCCATGGTGTATAGAACTTATGGACCACGTTCGTACTGGGACTGGCCAACTGGCACAGGCAGTGGCTTGGCCTCACTAGTATTGCTTCTTGTTCCAGCAGTAAATATGGATGAGCAGGAAGTAGGGACACCATCAGTTTTTGTTGAATTAATTAATTAAAAAGGCTTCGTGTGCTAGTACGAGGTCTTTTTTAGAGTTGGGATTTGTTATCTTTATGCTGACGGTTGACCTTGCTTTTTCTTGATTTCTGGTACCTTTCCATTTTTATTGGTTCAACATCGTTTTCCATAATGAAGGGTTCCTCGGTTCACATTCATACATGCATATGTATTGACAGAGTTGCTTAAATCCGATCCTAGTCCAGGTTCTCCCCCTTCTCCCACTCCCCAATCTCATGGCTTCTGACTGCTGGTCTGACCTCATTTAATTTCCTTCCTGAACTTGTTACTGGTCTCCCAAATGGCCACCTACCACCATCCTCACTTTCTCACTATCTTAGCATGACATTCTCAGAAGAAAAACTGAAATAAAACCATTTGAAACAGATTGTTGTTTTCTTTTGCTGCTTAACTGGAAGGGGGCAGGTCATAAAAATTATAAATTGGTTGGACTGGAGATGATGAATATTTAAAAGAAGAGAAGACATTTTATTAAAAAAGAACTGAAAATTCTCCAAGGTGCAATAGATACTGAAGACAACAAGCTGTGTTGGGATTTACCCTAGAAACAGATAATTCCCTGGCAACTGGTATCTAGTTGTCTTGCTTCATTCCTAAGATTTTTGTAGCTGGCTTATTTGTTCTGTCACTTTCCAACCAGTCCCCTAGTTTAGGTAGGTGTATATTCCTAGTATTGATTCAGGTTCCTGTCTGCTTCTTGGTTAGAGGGGGGATCAATGAAAATTAATGTACATGATTTTGAAAGGAGTCTTGTCAAAGAACAATGGAAGTAGATGTTTGATATGTAAGCAGCCTTATAATGTAAGAAAATTTGAGAAGTTTTAAAAATATACTATATTGATTCCCTGTGTCAGTCAAAATGACTGGTTGTGAAACATGTCAAATAACATTATCACTGATTTATCACACTCCCGATATAAATATCCAGGCACAGTGAAATGCAGAACTGAGGCACTTCAGGCACATATATAAAAATAGACTTGAAGCATATTAAGTCAGAATTAACCTAAAAATGCCACTGCTTCCCACTTTTTACTATGCTAATTCACAGCTCTATGTCCTGTTACCTTGGCTACTGCAGCATTGGATTCGGTTTTGCATTTCTGTCCCTCTGAGGACTGCAAGGACTTACCTCCCTGTGGTCTCTCTAGCCCTGCCCTTATCTAGCCTCTCTGCTTGAGACCTCCTGAAAACCTGAGCCTGCGGCTTTGCACGTGCTTTCCTTTCTCTAGGACTTTGCATAGGAGTCTCCTAGATGAAATCTTTATGTCAACTTTGGCTAATTCCTTCTCATTCTTCCAATACTGATTCAGGTCCTCCTCTTATATTTTCTTAGATACAACAAAGATACTGTTTCTTGACAAGTGTTCTCGATCCCTTTGGACTGAGTTAGATGTTCTTTCATTGTTCTCTGACAGGAAGGTGTGTCCATCTGTCTTAGCATTTAAAGACTTGCTCTGTAGATATCTTTCTTGTCTATCCTTTCGTACCAGTGTGAAGTTTCTGGAAAGCAAAAGATTTCTTTGCTTCTGTATCCCAGGGGCACAGACATGTTTTATCACCTGGGAGAGCAACCCTGAGGGAGGACGCTGTTCTTTGACTACTTTATACTCATGGCTGGTAGTCTTGGTATCACCTGGTTTCCCTAAAAGCAGCGCTTCTTGACCTTGGCACCACTGACATTTGGGGTGGATAATTCTTTGTTGTGGGGATCCATTCTGTGCATCACAGGATTTTGGTAGCATCCCTGAACTCAACTTATTAGATACAGGTCCTCCACCTCAGCTGTGAAAACCCAGAATGTATTTAGACCTTGCTGTATTTCCCTAGAGGAGTGGGAGTCGGGTTTCCCCAGTTGAGAATCACTGCTATAAGGTTATTTTTATTCTAATCTTTACAAATGTTACATTACTTTAAAAATGATTAGAAATATACCTTTTAAATAATATTTTCTGGAAATTCAAGTACTTATCCTTTCCCCTCCTGCCCCAACCCTAGGCACAGTTCTGCAGCTCTTGGCAAAAATAGCTGCTCAGAAAGCCTATTCAACAAATGGTGCTGGACAAACTGGACAGCCAAGTGTAGGAAGTTGACATTACATCCTTATCACTCACCTTGCACAAAAATCAAATCAAGGTGGATCAAGGAATTAGGAATTAAGTCAGCAAACATAAAACTGCTGGGAGAAAAATTACGACTAACACTCCAGCATATGGGAGTTGGCAACGACTTCCTCAACAAGACTCCCAAAGCGAAAGAATTAAAGTCAAGAATTAATGGGGGATGCCATTAAATTAAAAAGCTTTTGCTCAGCTTACGAATTGGTCAAAACTTCCATGAGAGAACCCAGAGAATGGGAAATAATCATGGCCTGTGATTCTTCCCACAGGGGACTAATATCCAAAATTTACAAAGTACTCAAAAAACGTAACATCAAAACACTAACAATTCAATGGATAAATGTGCTAGAGAGCTAAACAGAAACTTGTGAACAGAAGAAATCGAGCAAGTCAATGAATTCATGAGAAAGTGTTCTAAATCACTACTAAGAGAAATGCAAATCAAAATTGCATTAAGATTTCACCTCACTCCAGTTAGACTGGCAATGATGAAGAATACAAACAATAACAGATGCTGGAGGGGTTGTGGGGAGATAGGAACACTAGCACACTGTTGATGGTACTGCAGAATGGTACAGCTGCTGTGGAAAGCAGTGTGGAGACTCCTAAAAAATTACGGATTGATCCACCGGAAGACCCAGCTATCCCTCTTGGTATTTTCCCAGAGGAAATAGAATCAGCATATTACAGTGACACAGCAAAATCAATGCTCATAGCATGTCAGTTTACAACAGTGAAATTATGGAATCAACCAAGATTCCCCTCACTGGATGAATAGATCTGAAAGCTCTGGGGTGTGTGTGTGTATACACACACGCACAATGAGTTCTCCTCAATTATTAGAAACAATGATATTGTAGCTTTGAAGATAAATGAGTGGCAATGGAAGAAATCACGCTTAGTAATGTCAAGGGTCGAAAGTTTTCACTCATGTATTAAATATTCGTTAGGGACATAATGTAGAAGAATCAAGAGACTGGGGTGTGGGAACTGTGGGGGTAACTATGGTTTATGATTAAATGAATAACGTTACTTTTTATACACATTTATGATTGTAAAACAACTCAACTCTTAAGTAAAAAAAAGGCAAGGGCAATCTGTACTCTCATTATAGATTTTTATTTTCAAAAATATATACCTTAGAGTCAGAAATAGTGTCATATAAAATCCTATGGATTCTTTAACTGTCATTTGGAAGATGAGAAACTATTATGAATAAATTTTCAGTTGCTCAGAAGTATTTGTTGAATATATTAAGAAATATTTGGGAAGAGCACTTTTGTTTTGATTATAGAATTGCCTCTTTTGTTTGCATGCTTGCTTTTCTCTCTGCTTCAGTAGGATCAATGGGAAAATTTCTCTTAGGCTGAATCCAAACACTGTACATGCCCATCAGGACCCGCATGATCCCAGCTCTCCCTGCCTGACTGGTCTCATCTCGGATGATTTTTCTTTCTATCTTAGAGCACTTTGTCAACGGTTTTTGGCTGCTTTCAGACTGACCTATGTTATATTTCTGTCTGGAACATGATTCTCCTGTTTTACTTGCTTGTGTAAGTTGGCTTGCTTCACGTTGAAAGTTATAGCAACTCATGTGTAACAAGCTTTGGGGAAAGGGTGATTTATTAGAAGCATATCTTAATATTTCACATAATTGAATTAAGGACAGGAGTAATACAGGCTTGGGGACAACTGGAACAAGAACTTACATGCTGCCTGGATTCCTTTGCAGACTGCCCATCATCTTCATGCTTCTTCGGTATAACCTTCATTTTCTTTTCCTGCAAATTCTTTTCACATGCAAGGAGCAGAGTCACAGGAATGTGCTGAGTGTCCTTCTTGTAATGACTGTTCTACCACTGGTAAGGCATTGATTCTTGTCCCTTAGTTTCATTCCCCCCAAATGGCTGGCCTTGGCTCAAGAACCCTTTTCACATTAGTCAGCTCTGGCTGGGTTCTCAGCACATATAGAACAGATGAGGCAGCCCAGGCTTATGTCTGAGTTCTGCGGGCCACACAGACAGCTCAGATGTGTCTATGATACTGGCTAATTATTTCCCATCCTACAATGCTCATCTCTAATATAGTTTCCTCAAAGAACCCTAATTACAAGCTCTCATGGCACTTTGCACTTATTCATAATTCTTATTAAAATTATAATTACTTCTTTATTGTTACATTTGTTTGTCATCTCTCACCCCACTAGAATGTGAGTTCAAGAAGGCAGTAATCATGTCTCCCTTGTTCTGTGCAGTTTTTAACAGCACGAAATCTTGCTACGAGTGGATACCTGATTAGTAATCATTGAAGTAGGCATAAATTCCTGGACTCAGCCACAAAATTCCACACATAGTATTTTAGAAACATACATGATACACTTGAGAGGAGATTCAAAGATTCTCATTTGTTTAATTTAAAGGGACATTATGATTTTCATATTAAACATGTGCTATCTACACTCACATGTCTCTCATTTAAATATGGCTGGTAAGATACATATCAGAAGTGCTTTTCAATTTAATTATAATGTAGCATGCGTAGGTTAAGAGACTTATGATGTGAAAAAAGAACAGTATTTATTTTTATCCTTGTAAGAGCAGATGTTAGAGTGAAGAAGATAACATGTATAGAAATAAGTGATTTTTTTTCACAAAAAGTACACCACATAATATTTTACTTTATAAGTTTACAGAAATAGCAATGAAAGAAAGAAGACAAAAATATTAAAATGGCTTTGAAAAATTCAGTGGATTCTATTTTAATCAACTGATCATAATCCTGGTTATATTTGTTGATTGGTATCTGTCATAAACTATAGATGCTTTACAAATGAAAGGTAGATTTGACTCAGTAAAACATAAAAACTCTGGTCAGTTAGAATTTTCTCAAATAAAACAAAAACGGGAAGAAACATACTTTCAAAATACTTAAAATAATGGGGTCATAGCTTAAATATATTAAAAATATTTTACAAATCAGTAAGAAAATAAAAACCGTTTTTATAGGTTAGCAGGATAGTACAAAAGAATGAGTACAAATTCTCTGTTTTTATAAACATAAAAATGTTCCATTTCACTATTTGCTAAAAGTATAACTTTGATCTATCAGATTTTATATATACATATATATGCATGTACATATGTATACACACACATACATGCACCAAATTAGTAAAGATTCTTACTACAAAGAGTGATTGCTACTTTGTGATCCAAAGGAACTCATGACCTACATTTTAAGAATATAGTTGGTACTTTCATTTTAATTTATTTTTATTTTTATTTTTTTTTTAGGAGAGAGGGACAGTGAGAGAGAGAGAGAGAGAAAGAATAAATTTTATTTAGTTTTTCATGTGGCTTTTGTTGCTCAGACACTTCGTTGTGTATGTAGTGCTGGAGTTTGAACTCACATACTCGCACATGCCAGGCAAGCACTGTAACCGCTGAGCCACCGCTCCAGCCCTTGGTACTTTCAAAGAAGCAATTTGACACTGTTTTATAAGAGCTTTGATTTTGTTAAGGAATAATTTACTCAATGTTATTGGGACCAACAGTGGTTAGTTAGTATGACAGGTGGCTTAAGGAGGAAATTATAAATTTTTAAAATTATTGGTTCAACATAGTCTTAGATGTTACAGGGATTAATTGGTTTCACATTCATACATGAATATATAATGACAGAGTAGTTTAAATACAATTCTTGTCCAGGATTTCTCCCTTTTCACCCAATCCCTGTCTCATGTCTCCTTTGTAGGAGATTATAAATTTTAAAAATTGCAAAAATATATATTCATTGAACTTTCATGAATAGGTAAGACCTTTTATTTGAGATTGCCTTCTCAGAGTAGAGTTTTGCATTATCTTTCCTGAAAAACCAGTCAATGTTTCATCTGAATTTCCAGGTTGGGATTTAAGAATGTATGATATTTGCATAATAATCTATATGCAGAATATTTCCAGATACTGTTTTGCCTAATCTTTTGCATTTTTTTACTCACACCTAACTCTTCAGGAATGTATGTTTAGCTCTTATCCAAGCAGTCCACAATCAAATAACATCAGTTTTTATGATAATCAATTAAGTTATACAGTTGTAGTAACATGCGCAAGTGATGTAAATATGTTTGGGAACAGATAGAGCAAATTTCTTGGTAAATACTCAATTTGACCAGCAGGAGCAAGTAGCAAGTGGTTCTCAGGGGATCCATTAGTCTAAGACTGGGAATAGAGAATGTCAGATAATCCAGAAATGTCTAAGTAGAAGTTGGTTAAAGGAATGTCAACTTTATTTGCCATTTTTTCAGTACTTAAGATGATAAGTTCAGTTGTGT
Organism: Aplodontia rufa; assembly: GCA_004027875.1. Taxonomy (NCBI): domain Eukaryota; kingdom Metazoa; phylum Chordata; class Mammalia; order Rodentia; family Aplodontiidae; genus Aplodontia; species Aplodontia rufa. Next base: position 76,540 of record PVKS010001806.1, read on the forward strand.
GATTACTTCACCCCCTGAACTGAAGGCCATATGAGGGTGGTGCTATATCTTGTGTACTTGCAGTGTTTGTAATGAGATTTGGTACAAAACAGCTGTTAAATATTTGTGGAATGAAAGAAGGACTGGAAAGTGTGTATTCTTTAAGTAATATTTTACTTCTAGAAACCTCTATTTGGAAAAATTATTTTTTATTTTAGTTTTGATTGACATGTATTAATTATACATATTCTTTTTTATTATTTTTTTTTAATTTTTTATTTTTGAACAACCATACAAGTTTTAAACAAAATAATATCAAATGTGTATACATTCTGGATATTACAATTACCCCCAGGAGAGCCCCCCCAATTACCCACCCTTATCCCTCCCTTTTAAAAATTATTATTATTATTTTTTAATTATACGTATTCTTGTGGTATTTCAGTACGTGCATACAGCATGCTCTGATAAAATCAAGGTAATTAGCATTTCCCTCTTATTTCTTTATATTAGGAGACTTCAAGCTCCTTGCTTCAAGAATTTCATAAAATATATAATAGGTTCCTGTGCACCAGCGTCCCCCCACTGTGCTGTGGAACACAGAACTCAACTCTTCTAGTAACTGTCTTGGTGCCCGTTATCTAGCCACCTCTTTCCCCCTTGTACCCCCCCTCACTGCCTCAAGCATTCAGTACTGGATGGTCAGATCAACTTTTTTTTTTTTTTGGTATAACAGTGTAGAGGTGCCTAAGAAAATAAAAGGCAAAGTGAAAACAGATCTGTGATGTGATCCAGATATTCCTTATCCAAAGGTAATAAAGTCAGCATACCGAAGAGAAACCTACACTTCATGCTTATTGCAACATAGCTAAGGTATAGAATCAACCTACTTGCCCATCAATGAATGGGTAAGAACAACAGATGAATGGGTAAGGATGTTTACTCAAAGTTCTTTATGACAGTTTAAGAATGGCTGTAAGGATGTTTATTGAAACTTTGTAATAGTAAAAATGTTCAGTGGTATGAAAACAAATAATTGTGGCAGTGTCTGGTAAAATATACACTGAGAAACATTGGTTTCCCCAAATATAAAAATTTCCTTTTTCTTTTTTTTTCTTTTTTTTTTTTTAAGAGAGAGAGGAACAGTGAGAGAGAGAAAGAATCAATTTTATTTAGTTTTTCACAATGGTTTTCATTGCTCTGACACTTTGTTGTGTACATGGTGCTGGGGTTTGAACCCGCAACCTTGAGCATGCCAGGCAAGCGCCTCAATCGATGAACCACCTCTCCAGCTTTGAACAATGTCCTTTTTCAAAGAACATGAGAACTGTTTAAAATTTGATATCATAAATTTTAAATTATGTTAAAAATGATATAAACATTTCAAAATCCTAATATAGATATTTGTATGTACATACATCAAAGCCTATTGTTATTAGCCATAATCTGCTGCGTTTGGTGTAATATTATTTTCTTATCCACAAGTTCTGTTTATTATTTTAAAGTCAGAAGAAGAAAGGGAAATTTATGGTTGCACGGATGTTTTCCTCAGGCAATGAGAGGAAATAGATTATCATTTAGTTAGAAAAGCAGAAAGCAGCCAAAACAGAACAGCTGAGATGACAAAGCAATTGCAGAAGATCACAGTGATGGCTGAAGAAAAATTAAGAAAATGACAAAAAAAGATATGCTCCAAGAATTCAGTTTGAAATGACTGGATCCATGCAAAAATAAATTACATGAGGCGATGAAAGCATAAGTGCTGTGATATCAGTAAGTAATATCATATTATCAATGTTCCTGAATACAGAATGACACTATGGAGAAATGGTTGTCTTTCAACCCAGCAGTAATAAAAATCTAGCCAAATGAAAAAAATAAACTATTGTCAACTATGGATAGAATCTTAAAGCTGGTTATTTCCTGTAGGGGTTTTTTTTTTTGGGATTTTTATCCACACAGCTTTTCACTGTTTGAAGTTATGTAATTAGAATAGTCCCCCATGAAGGGATTTGGGGAAACGTGTATTGACCTCTTAGCAAAACATTGTACAAAGCTGCATACACCAGGATGGTACTTGACGGTGTGAAGACTTACAACCTGCAGGTGTGCTCTATTGGAAACAGAGCTTCAGACTGGCCAGAAGGCCCTGTCAGTCTGCCTGATTTCCCTTTGCAGAAGCCAAAGCCACTGGGTCAGGCTGAGGTCAATATTGTAAATCAGTGGAGTGATTCATGGCCAAAATGAGAGCTGATGTGAAGGTATGGAATCCAGCAGCAAGCTGCAAAACCAGACAGCCTGATGCTATTGATCTTTCTGATTTCCTGTTCTTGCTGCCTGATTCTCATTTCCCTGGAGTGAAAAGAAACAGAAGAGCACTATATGCTGGACAAGTGTCCACAGCTGGGCCCCTGAACAAAGCATTGGAGATTAGGGCAGAAGCCATATCTAAGCATTGATTCATAGTGCTTGAGAGGATTAAGTGACTTGACTGTGTAGAAAAGAATTTAGATAAGTACCTAGCACATGAAATAAACAGTATGATAACTGCTGCTGTTACTAATTGTTAGGGGGGAAAGAAGTGATGAATTTTCATGAGACCGGATGATGTAAAATGATATTTCCTAGAGTTTGAAGGATGAGCAGAAGTTTGGTGGGATCTGTAGGTACAATGATTCCATCCTTGCTTAGGGCCCAACCTTACCTGTATGGGACATTTACTATTAATAGAAGATCTGTGCGCTTTATCCTAGATCTTAGAGTAGGACTTTAGAAGGTATATTTTAAATATCCCAAATTATTCTTATAAACATTCAACTTTGAAATTACTGCAGTTGGGACTGTAGGTAGAACATAAAGGCAGAACCATGTCTAGGCAGTATGGAGGTTTGTGGCATGCTTGGAGAAGTGAGTCACTCCAGTTGATCTGGGCAAGAGTTCTGTAATATTACACATAGAGATACATTTTTAAAAGCAAGTTTGGGGATGTTTTATAAAGTATCTGGAGTGATATGCCAAGATACTTGACTTTACCATAAGATTAAGAATGGACAAAGAGTGATGTGTGTAGTCCTGAGAATCAGGAATTTTAACACTTTTAAAGGACAAAGGTAAGTAGAATCATGTCTCTTTATTTCCCATTAAAGTAGTTTCAATTAAAATTTGATAGGTGGGTCTTAATAACCACATGCTGTCCCACTTTAAGAAAATGTGGTTTAACTGTTTGGGGGTACGAGGTTGGTGTTGATATCATGTGGATTATCTAGGCACTTCCAGTGTGCAGCTGGGATTGAGAAACTCTTCCCTTGCCAATTTGCTGGTGTACTAGGAAAACTATTTTATAGTTTCTTTCTCTCTGAATGTTCTACATTTTCAGACCTCATAATTTTCAGTTTTTGGTTTTGTTTTAATCCTTTTTTTGAGAAAATAAATGCTATCTCAGGAGAATTTCAGAATTCTCATACAATCCAAGACTCTCTTCTTCTTCCTCCGTATTCTACCGTCCATTCTGTTTGAACAGATGAATCAGCCACACCCTTATTCAAGACAAGCCCATTGCATATAGATCACTTCTTTTGTTACCAGTTCAAGGATTTTAGCTCTTCAGTCATTTTTTTCTCCTCTGTATCATCAATTATTTCCTCTGTGTTGGATCATTTGTATTAGCTAAAAGCACTCCTAAATCTCACATCTTTAAAGAATTCTCTTGACCCCTCACTTTATCTCTTTCTTCGTTCGCTTGCTCCAAATTAAAGCAGGATTCCTTAAAGGAATTGTCTGAAAGTGTTGACTCCATTTTTTTATGTTTATATTTCTTTTTCAAGGCCTCAGGCAGGGTTTGGCTCCTGTCAGCCATCTGAAACTGCTCTTGTCCAGATCACCAACAATCTGCATGTTTCCAAAACCAGCAGTAATTTCTCAGCCTTCACTTTATTTGACATCTCAGCAGGTATTGACATAGAGCATTGCTTCTCTGTTAAAAGATTTTCTTACTTTTGTTAGATAACCTTTCTTTCTTGATTTTTCTTCCAACTTCACTGGTCACTCTTTCTCAATCTCCTTAAATAATCCTCCTTATCTTTCTGCCTGGTCCCTGGATATCTTTTCTCTATCCAGATTTCCATGGTATGGTCATTTAGCTACTGGTTTTAAATGTTATTTGTAGAATCATGACTTCTACATGTTTTTTTTAGTAAATCTCCAGACTTGACATTCCTGCTTCTGTACAGTGTCATATAACCAGCTCCGTAAGTGACATTTCCACTTTTAATTCTAACATGCATTTTAAACTTAACTTTAAAAATATTATTTATTTAATAAACAGAAGGAGAGAGAAAGAGAATATAAATTTTTATTGAGTTTTTCACATGGCTTTTGTTGCTCTGACACTTCATTGTGTCCATGGGTGCTGGGATTCGAACCCGTGTACTTGCACATGCCAGGCAAGCGCCATAACCGACAAGTCACCACTCCAGCCCCTTAAATATTACATTTTGACTCCCTAAATCCAGTCTACTCTTTTTTCTCAGCATTCCTCATTTACATTGTATAATTACTCAGGTAAAATTTTAGAATCATCATCACTGATATTTCTCTCATATTCAACATCCAATCCATCAAAGAATCCTGCTGATACCTTTAAAAATCGTCTTAATATAGTTTGAAATATCTATGAAAAGGCTGTGAAAAACTTGTCTGAATGTGTTGTCTGTTTTCCTCATCTAGAGAATTTTTCCAGGAAGGTTAGATCATGATTTTTTGAAATTAGTCCGGGAATCACACAGTGGAGTTTTGCTGCTTCATGGTATTGGGTGCCAGAGAGTCACTAAGACCAGTGCTGGTTATAGGAAGATTAATTAGACTCAAGGAGAAGGAAATTAAACTTTACTTCTGCATTGGGGAATGGGAAGATCACAGTGTAGAAGAGCAAATGGAAACAGATTCATTGTTGCTATCTTTGAAAATGAAATTTGCCACAATTGGTAACGTTCAATAAAATTATACATTGAGAGAGTTTTTTCTTCAAGAAGTTTGGTGATTAAAAAAAGGGATGTCTAGTTAGAATGGAATAGAAACTCCTCACTTTCAAATTAAAATGCATACGTCAAAAAGGTTAGGTGGCCTGCCCAAGGGTACATAATTTGGGGGAAAGCCAGTCTTCCAGAAAACAATACTCATAATTTGTCATGAGTTCTACTTTCCACTTCACTAGAATTCCATAGGTGAGGTGATCCCAAATTCACTATGCTCAGGGTAAGTGGGATGGGAAAAGACAGATTTGGGGCCCGTTGTCTTTGATTTAATCAAAGAAACTCTGATTCTGATTTGATCAGTTTTACTTATTGAGGTTCCATGTAAGATTTTTATTTTGAAAAAACTTTTTTTTATTATGAAAGTTGAAAATTATAGATGTTCTCAAAGTTCCCTGCCATTTCTAGCTGTTGGTGTTTTATTATTCAATTTTTTGTACTGCCCATGAAATGACAATGACAGCACTTCCAAAGATTAAAGGCATAAGGGGGTGCAGAAAAGAAGAAGTGAAAATTGCCACTTTTAAAAAAAGTCTTTACCTACCAAGCACTGAGCCAGGGTTCTTGCATATGTGATTCCATCAAATCCTTACACTCCTATGAAGTAGGTGTTATTATCCATGACCTATAGGAAACAAGGTGCGAATAATCTACATCACTTGTCTAGGATAACCTGGCGGTTGAACACTAAATTGTTGACCCACAAAAATATTATGATAAGATGAAACTCAACGGCTTTTAAAAGCAAAAAATGGAAAATCTGGACATTTTAATTATTGATTATTTATGAATAAAACAGTTCTTCGCATGTGAACATTCTAATATATTTGGTAGAGGCATATTGAATGCATATTTGGCTCATTGTTCAGAAAATATTCAGTTATGGGCTGGAGCGGTGGCTCAGCAGTTACAGCATTTGCCTGGCATGTGCATGTATGTGAACTCAAATCCCAGTACCATGTACACAGCACAGTCTTGGAGCAACAAAGACCACATGAAAATCCAAATAAAATTGATTTTCTCTTTCTCTCTCTCTCTTAAAAAAAATTCAATTAAAGCCAAGGTCAAAGTCAAATTAAAAAATAGAATTTTATAAAATATTTACTTATTAAGTTTTAGTATTAAAATATCAAGTACTCAAAGTTTAACTGTTTGATTTTATATATAGGAACAATAAGTCCTTTGCATTTTCATCTACAATGTTCCTGAAGATGCTCTATTCCATTATTTGTGAAATAAATACTCTAATGAATAGGAAAAAGAGCAAGATATATCGAGCTTAACATTTTTTCAAATCTTTTTATTGTACTTTGTGTTTTTATGTTTAGACTGAAAATGCTTATAAATTAAATGATCCTACAGAGATTAGGATTATGATAGGACCCTTTTTATTTTTTCTTCTATTTATGTTTACACTTTACAATTTTTTTTTTTTTTTGCCAAAAGATAGACTAGTTACCCCTTATCTTTGATTTTGCTCTCTATGGTTTTAGTTACCTGCAATCAACTGTGGTCTGAAAATATATTAAATGGAAAATTTCATAAATAATTAGTAAGTTTTAAATTGTGCTAAGTAGTACAATAAAATCTCGTGTCATCCCTCTCTGTTCTGCTTGGGACATAAATTATCCCTTTGCCCAGTATTTCCATGTTGTATATACTACCCTCCCATTAGTCACTAGCAGAAGTCTGAGTTATCAGATCCACTATAGTGGTATTGCAGTGCTTATTTTCAAAGCACAGGGGTAGCTGGCAATGTAGGTACACCAAAGAGAAGCCACAAAAAACATCTTTTAAGTGAAAAGATGAAAGGTGTTGATAAGTAAAGAAAAAAATGTGTGCTGAGGTTGCTAAGATGTACAGTAAGAACAAATCATCTTTCTGTGAAATTTTGAAGAAGAAAAACATGCTTGTTTCGGCTAGTTTTTCGCGGGTGCACATCAAACGCAAAAGTTAACACTATAGTGCACAAGAAGTACTTAAGATGGAAAAGGCATTATATTTGTGAGGGGCTGGCATGAAAAGAAAATGTGTTCAAACTGACAGCAATATGTTGTGCCAGAAAGCATTGTGCCTGTACGAAGACTCAGCAAGGGATGCCCTGAGAGAAGTGATGATGAGCCATTGATTGCAAAAAAGATGGTTATACAAACTCAGGAATGTGTTGGCAGTGAAAAATATAAAAATTACTGTGATGCTGAAGAAGCAACTCCTGCTACAAGCAAATAAAAATAGCTTTTGGGTTCTGTCCCTTCCCTTGTTGCTCCCAGAGCTACAGCCAGGTTTCATTTAGGAGTGAACATACAGGGTACAGTACTCCCATGGTGTCAGACGCTCACTGCTGGTCTTGGAAGCTGAAGCCCTTGGCTAAGGAGGGACCAGTGTGTATGCTTTCTTAAAGTTATTTAGCTAATGCAGTTTTTTGAATACAGCCATTTTTATATTTATTTTTGAGAGTTTTCAATGAGTTTGACAAAATTAGTCTTAATTATTAAATGTAAATTATTGTGGGACATACTCTTAGCCAAATAAATTTGCATTAGTGATTGAAACAATTACCCAGTATATAAAGGACATAAGGAATTTCCATTTCCTCCAAATTATTTATTGGATCCATTAACAATGGATCCAAATGCCTTGCTCTTTCATCTGTGTTCTTACTGGGTTAAGAAGTTGTGGTAATCTCCCTATCCACATGCTCATTGATTAGACAAAAGTCAGCGATGCCAGAAACGACATTGAAATATTTTTGATCCTTTGACTTTTTCAAGGTCATGTCTTAAACCCAAGTCTAATAGCAGGTTTGGGCTTATTTATAAGCTGGAAAATAAACTTTAGTCCAGCCCTATCAGTTGCCCATTTCCTTTTAAGAATGTAGGTGTCCAACAGAGAGCTCAGGAACCAGATGTGTCTTGAGACTTTTTCTGTTTTAAATAGAGTTAATTACTAACCACAAATAACTTACTAATGTGACAAAATATCCAAATAAACTTAATTTGAAATTGTAATTAGGAAAAGAAACAAGAACATTATTAATTTATTCAAGAATATATTGGTATTCGGAATCAAACTGTCCGTGTGGAGTCATGAGATGACTGTTCTAAAGTTCACATGTTCCTTAACCTCAGAGGAATAACTGTTAATACTCTTGAGTTAAACTTCTGAAATTTAATGTTGATTGCTACCATCAGTGAGGTCCAAGAGATCAGTTTTATGAGTTGAATTTATTTTTTTGTTTCTATTTTTAAAAAGAGGACACTGAGAGAGAGACAGAATCAATTTTTATTGAGTTTTTCACATGGCTTTCGTTGCTCTGACACATAATTGGGTACATGGGTACTGGGGATTGGACTCGTGTACTTGCGCATGCCAGGTAAGCACTGTAACTACTAAGCCACTGCTCCAGCCCCCATTAGTTGAATTTATTGAATGCAGTTTTTAAAAAGTTCCTGAGAACTACATATTTGGTTAAATCATGAAAAATAGAAAATGATCTGATTGAAAACAATCTAGTCTTAAACTGGTCAAGATAACAATTTGGCTAAAAATAAAATTATGCCAAGCCAGGCACAGTGGCACATGATTGTAATCCTAGCTACTTGAGAGGCTAAGGATTCAAGGCCAGCTAAAGGCAATTTAGAGACTCAGTCTCAAAATAAAAACTGATACGACTGGGGATGTAATTCAGTGGTAGGGTACTTTGCAAGCAGGTGTGAGGTCCTAGATTCAAATCCTAGAACCGAAAAAAGAAATAATGGACAAAAAAAATGTTTCCACCTGTTTTTTTCTTTGAAATTTATTGTTCACTGTAGTTATTGCTGCCAGGGTTTTACTGTGTACACTTACAAGACAAAGTTTGTTCTGCTGTAAAGGCTTCCATTTTGGTAGAACCATTATTTTTAAAATTATTATAGACTGTATTTTATTACCATGACTAATGAAAAGTCAATATGCTCATGCACACGTGAATTTATGCCTGTTTATTGATGTAAAAATTACTGATTAGGAAACCTGGAAAATAATGTGTTTGTATAATTTTAGTTATATTATTCTTTTGTTTCCTGATCCTTAAATTTATAACCAAATAGCAAGTAATAAAGCTGGTTATTTTGGTCATCAAAAATAATTGATTTTATTTAAGTGATTATATGCTCAAATTTTTGAGTGAAAACAAAATATACTGAATTATTTCTTCCTCTCTGACATATAGAACACTTGACCCACTGAAGGAAAGTGACCATACACTTGAGTTTTTGAGGGGAAACTAACACTAGGGAGTTTCAGTACACAGGTTGTTTTAAATGAGTTCATTGATCATTCAGATGTTATTAATTGGTGAAAAAGAAAAAAAATCCTTTAATACATTGTGACAAATGAGACTAAGGTAAAAAACATGGGCATGGTTACATTTAATAGAATTAATTAATAAAATTGCTGAGTGGAATGGATCATCTTCTAATATATTGAGTTCTGTATTATTGAGAGATATCCAAGCAAGAAATAAGGAATAATTTTTTGAACAGATAGCAAAGATTTATCAATTAGTAATTCAAAATTTTCCAAAGAATGTTCAATGGACCAGTAGTTGTAAAGTATGTTAACATATGTTGTGTTTAAGGTATTTCTATCATGTATTTCTTTTTTTTTTTTAAAGAGGGACAGTGAGATCAAGAGAAAGAGATAATTAAATTATATTTAGTTTTTCATGTGACTTTCATTGCCCCAACACTTTGTTGTGTATGTGGTGCTGGGGTTCAAACCTGTGTCCTCACACATGCCAAGCAAGCGCCTTAACCACTGAGCCATCACTCCAGCTCCTCTATCAAGTATTTCTAGCAGAATAAAAAGTTAAACATGTCCCTCTGTTTTAGGAGGTTTTTTTTTTTTTATATATGCTTGTATGCCTTGTGAATCTTCAGAAGGGATTGCATTTTAGCTGTTTTGAAAATGTTTTTGACTGTGTTGCCCTTTATTCATATCTTATAAGACTATAGCTTGTCCAATTAAATACGCATCAGGGAATATCAGACTGAATGCTATATAAAACTTCTACCAGCTCTGAGATTATTTGGATATAAGCATTTTCCTGAAGTAGAGCTGTGGATTTGAAAGGAAGATAAAACAAGGAAAGGAAAAAGTATTGATAGAAACCTCCTATTTCCTCAGTAATGTGCATGAGTCTTTTGGAATCACAGGACTGTAAGTTCAGAAACAGGACAAGATCCAAAATGACACTTCTTTTAATAATATAGAAGGTGATTTTCTCTCACAAAATTCTGAAATGGTTTGGAACATCACTGCAAGAACTCATCAAGTACCAAAAATCCTCTCTTGCTCAAGCCTGCTTGTGTGATCTCCTCATTTCCATGGTTCAAGAAGGAAGGAAAAGGAGAGGGCAATCTATTTCCTCTTCAGGGTCCAACCTGAAAATTGCAAATAATTCTTTCACTGACACTGCTTTGACCCAAAGAGTCATATCTGCCACTACAAATTACTGGGCCTGCATTCTTCCCACTGATTGTGTGCTCAACTAAGGAGTAAGGAGCTCTATTTCTATAAAAGAAGGAAGCATTTGAGTTCCTTTTATGTCCTGGATATTAATGTCCTGTCTGAGGTACTGGAGGATAATATTTGTTCCCGTTCTGTAGGTTCTCTTTTCGTGTTCTTAATTGTTTCCTTTGCTGAGAGGAAGCTTTTCAATTTGATAGCATCCAATTTATTGATTTTTCATTTTATTTTTGCACTTTGTGGGTCTTGTGTAGGAAGTCAGTTCCTGAGCCAATGTGTTGGAGTGTTGGGCCTATGTTTTCATTTAGTGGATGCTGGGTTTCTGGTCTAATTCCCAGGTCGTTGGTCTACTTTGAGTTTAGTTTTGTGCAGGGTGAGAGATAGAGATTGAGTTTGATTCCGCCACATGTGGATTTCCTGTTTTCCCAGGACCGTTTGTTAAAGAGGCCGTCTTTTCTCCAACTTGTGTGTTTGGCTCCGTTGTTGAGTATGAGGTAACTGTGTTTATGCAGGTTTGTCTCGGTGTCTTCTGCTCCACTGCATTGGTTTTCATGTCTGTTTTGAAATGAGTACCAGGCTGCTTTTGCTGCTATAGTTCTGAAGTATGATTTGTGATTTGGTATTATGATGCCTCCAGCTTTGCTCTTCTCACTAAGGACTGCTTTGTCTATTCTGGGTCCCTTATTTTTGCAAACAAATTTTTTGACTGTTTTTTTTTTTATTACTCCGTGAAGAACATCATTGGAATTTTGATGGGTATTGCATTGAATCTGTGTAGTGCTTTAGATAACATGGCCATTTTTTTTAAGAGAGAGAGAAAGAACAAACTTTATTTTTTTTTCATGTGGCCTTTGGTTCCCTGACACTCAGTTGTGTATGTGGTGCTGGGTTTTGAACCTGGATCCTTGTGCATGCCAAGCAAGTGCCTGAACCGCTGAGCCACTGTTCCAGCCCAATATGGCCATTTTGATAATATTAATTCTCCCTATCCAAGAACATGGGAAGTATTGCCATCTTCTAAGGTCTTCTTCAATTTCTTTAATGTTCTATAATTTTCAATGGGCATGTACTTCGTCTCTTTTGTTAGAATGATTTCCAAGTATTTTATTCTTTTTGAAGCTATTATGAGTGGAGTAGTTTTCCTAATTTCTTTTACAGAAAGTTCATCATTGGAATAAAGGAATGTGATTGATTGGTGAATGTTGATTTTGTATCCTGCTACCTTGCTGAGTTCATTTATGAACTCGAGAGTCTTCTGGTGGAGCTTTTTGGATCTTCTAAACATACAATCCTGTCATCAGTGTATATATAAAGAACTCAAAAAGCTTAACACCAAAAAAAACACACAAAAACCACAACTCAATAAATTAGCAAAAGAACTAAATAGACACCTCTCAAATGAAGAAATGCAAATGGTCAACAAATATATGAAAAAATGCTCAACATCTCTAGCAATTAGAGAAATGCAAATTAAAACTGCATTGACAGTTCACCACGCTCCAGTTATAATGACAATAATCAAGCATATGAACAACAATAAATGTCGGTGAGGATGTGGGGAAAAGGGTTCATGTAAACATTGTTGGTAGACTGCAAACTGGTACAATCACTCTGGAAAACAATACGGAGTTTCCACAAAAAACTAGGAGTGGATCCACCATTTGACCCAGCTGTCCCACCCCGTGGTATATATTCTAAGGACCTAAAATCAGCATGCTACAGTGATGCAGCCATATCAATGTTCATTGCAGCACAGTTCGCAATAGCAAAGTTATGGAACAAATCCAGCTGCCCTTCAACTGATGGACGAATAAAGAAATTTTGGAACATGCACACAAAGGAGTATTACTCAATTGTAAGGAAGAATGACATCATTTGCTGGCAAACAGATGGAACTGGAGGATATCATGCTAAGTGAAATAATCCAGTCACAATAAAAGCACAAAGGTCAAATGTTGTCTCTGATATATGTCAGCTAACCCAAAGTAAGAAAAATGTCAGAGGAATAGACAAAGAAGAAGAAAATGCAGGAAGGTGGAATGGAAAAGGGAAAGTTTGTGGAAGGGATGTTCGTATATGAACATATTCTAGTGAATCTCATCTATATGTATATCGAGTCACTAAATTAAAAAAACTCTTAGTACATAACAAAAAGACCAATAGAGTAGAGGGAAGAGAAGGTAGTGGCAGGGTTGGGAGTGGGAGGGGAAATATTGGTGACTGAATTAGAATAAGTTATACAGCATGCTTTTATAAAAATGTTAATGTTTTAAAAAATATGAATATTAAAAAAGGAAGTAAAGAGGCAGTTCTTGCTTAAGGGTCATATTGTCAGTACATGTTCTAATATTTACTTGTTCCAGCAATTAAAATTATATTTCCTTATTTCTGTCATTGACTTAAGTTTTAAAGTCCCCAGAAAATCTAACAAAGTGTAAAATGTTAATAATAGCTCTAAATAGGAGAGAGAAAGAGAGAGAAAGAAAGAGAAAGAACAGAATGGGAACAGAATTTATAAGTGAGGAGACCAACATAGGCTACATACTCATGGCATCTTGCTGTGAGTCCCAGCTGAAGGTAAACTTTGCATTTAAGCTGAAATGCTCTGGTCACCAAGAAATTAAAATATATCAGATCAAAAGGCCATGTGGATTAGTTTCTGCATACCAGAGAGAACATTGGACCTTTGTTGTTTTGAGACTGATTTATTTCACTTAGCATGTTACCCTCCAATTCTATCCATTTGCCAACTCCAAAATAAGGAAAAGGCCAGAAGAATAGATAAATGGGAAGGAAGTGGAGGAAGGAGGAATAAGATAGGGAAAGCTAGTGGAATGATTCATACTTAACTTTATTATGTTCATACATGAACATATAGTGAATCTCATCAACACATATATCAACAAGTCACTGGATTTGAAGAAAAGCTATTAGTAAATAACAGAAAGATCAGTAGAATAGATGGAAGAGAATGGGGGGTGGGGAATTACTGGGGGCCGAATTACAATAGTATACTGCATGTTTTCAGAAAAATGTCACTGTTTTCCTTTTGTCAAGTATACCTGAAAAGAACAGGGACTAGAGGCAGGGAGGGAAAGAGGAAATAATGGGAACTGAGTTAAAAATGTTAATCTCCATGGTTTTGAATTATGCCATTATATAATCTTGTCATGTATACCTAAAAAAGAACCAGTTAAAAAAAATGCCGTATGCGCTGTTTGAACTCATAGGTACTCAAATATCCATAAATTATTTATTTCATGGTGACATTCATCTTTATATTTTTGTATAACATAAATTCTAGGCTTAAAACTGTTTCTCTGCTTTGTTTTATTTCAGAACTTTGTCATTTTATATTTCTCAGATTTCATGTATTTTTTTTGAGAGAGGAACAGTGAGAGAGAGAGACAGTATCATTTATTTGTTTTTTCAGGTGGCTTTCATTGCTCTGACACTTAGTTGTGTATGTGGATGCTGGGGTTTGTACCCGTGTACTTGCGCATGCCAGGCAAGCACTGTAACTACTGAGCCACCGCTCCAGCCAAGATTGCGTGCATTTTTAATTATGTGATTGAATCAATCACTCTACAGCTATTTGACATTCATTTTCTCATTTAACACATGATTTCAAGTTTACAAATATATACATAATGTATTATGTACATCAGCTAATAAGTTATGAACTCTGCACGGAACTGTATTATGTGCTGTGGAAGTTGTGAAAGAAAAGTAGAACTTGGTTACTTTGAGCTTGTGTACGCTCCGTGTATTCTGAGAACAGAAACCATAGAATAAACAACATTTCTTTTTCCTAAAACAAAATGCAAATTCTAGGACTAGTGTGCATGGTGCTTTCTGCTTATCAGGACCTAGCATTCATCATCAAGAAATAATTTGCTTTTCATAGTTGAAAATATAGGTGTTATCATCCTGTGTCCATCATTTTTTTAACTCGGGGTGCTATATTAAGAAATGGAAAGCATGTGAGAAAATTGCGAAGGAATCTTGGTTTTTTCTGAACTTTCAGAATTCTTCCATAGCTTGCCATAGCTATGAATATATAAATTTTTACAGGTCCACTGGATCACTGTGCTATATTCAAAATAGGTACAGAAGGTTTTTTGTTCCTCACTGATTTTCTCTATAAAGAAAAGGCAATGACTATTTCCGAAGGGTATGTGTGCCTAAAATAACAATATCATGTTTAAAATTTTGCTTTATGTATTTCTATGGAGTTATTTATTTATTGTCCTGGTTTTTGAACCCAGGAATCCTTAATGATTGAGCAACATCCCCCTTCCTATGGAGTCTTTTTAATAAAATATTTCTTTTCGTGTTTTCAAAAATAGTGAGACCAGAGCTCCTTTTTGACTTCTGGGAAGACAGTGCTACATCCCGAAAAGCATTAAGATCAGCAGTCTCTCTTTGATCATTCTCATATTGTCATTCAAGATCCTCATTGCTTTGCCTGCTTGAAAAAGTATCATACAATGTCACCATCTCAAGTTGCTTGTGTTGACTCACTGTAAATATAACACTCATCTGAAAGTACAGTATAAATGTTTCCTTATTGCCAAATCTCCTTGATCTCATTCTTCTTACATTTCTCCTCCTCAAATACACTGCCTCGGGAGCCCTTTAAATTCAACATATATCCAACCTAGCTATTCTCTTCCCATAAACTAATTCTGCCTCTTACCTCTCCAAGTTCTTAATGATGCTCCATTCCCTCTTATCCAAAAGTGAAACTTTAGAGTCATTTCAATTTCACATCGTTTTCCTGCTTTTTTGAGCTTCACATTCAGTCTGTTTCTCTTCTGTTTGATTCTTCGTTCCATTCCATCCTAGTCAGGTCCTCATTATTTTTTAATGGATACCATGTCCTGTGCTTTTGCTTTTTCCAACAAACCACAGTGCTTTTCAAGCCAAAATCACTTGTTCTTAAAACTGCCTTTTATTCTTACCTGTAAATACATTCATTCATTGTTTTCTCCCATAGAATGGGCTGTTCTATATATCAAGTTATTGAAATATTGGTTATCCATTAGACTTAATTTTATTACCATGGTACTTATCTGAAACATTTTCTAAAAAAATAAGATGGTATAGTGGGTTCATACAGGCAATTTTTCTTTGATACGATGCATTCATTTTCCTCTGCTCTGAAACTTATTCTTTCAGACATTCGGTATCATAAATAATTTAAACTTTTTGCATTGGCAACAGATTTTCAAATTTTATTGTTTCAAAGTTGTAATTTCTCTCATGGTGGTAACCATATCTTACTTGTGGCTGTATTCCCCAGAGTATTTCTTGTCATTTCTGCAAAGGAGAAATGCATTAAATATTTGATAAATGAAAGATTTGAAGATGTATACTATCAGTATAAGTAGACCTGAAATGGAAGGAATGGCCAAAGCACAAGTCAGCTACTTTGAGAATGAATTCCTCATTCATTTCCAAAGAATAACATTTCTGAGAGAATAAAATGTTCTGATGTGCTTGGAAATAAAATACCTACATATGTTGTGTTTTGATGAAATGGGTCAATGTGCTTTTTTTTTTTAACTACCTAAGTGTATGGCTATAATTAACACGTTGCCAAAAAATGTAGACATTAAAATACCAAGATTATCTTCACAGCTGTATTAGTTATCCATTACTGCCTGTGTAATTAGTATTAATTTATCATCTTAAACAACACACATTTATCGTCTCAAGGTTTCCATGGGTCAGACATGGCTTAGCTGAGTTCACTGCTTCAGTGTCTCACCTCATGTCTCATCTAGAGGCTCATCTTGGTGAGAATTTGCTTCCAGGCTGATTCAGGTTATTGGCAGAGTTCATTTTCTTGCACTGGTAGCACTGAAGCTGTCCTCACTCCTAGAGGAGAACACATTCCTTTTTGCGTCATTTTCCAATTATTGCATGGCAGCTTGGTTCATCACAACTGGCAAAGAGAGACTGTCTAATTTGATATTTTGTAGCTAATAGCCACACAATATATGTAGCTATTTTATTTCCAAACACATAACTTTTTATTCTTTCAGAAAATTGAAATAAGCCATGCCTTTGGAAATGAATGAGGAATTCATTCTCAAAGCTGCTGACTAGTTCTTTGGTCATCTCTTGCATCTAGGGTCTACGAGTGCTGATTGTACACATTTTCAGTTCATTCCTTCTTCAAATATTTAATGCACTTCTGCCTTGAGGAAACCATGAAAAATGCTCTGGGGAACCCAGATACAAGTAAGACATGGTTAGTGCCAGGAGAGAAATTATAGCTTTGATATAATATAATATAATTATGAAGTGACATCTGTCACTTTTGCTGCCTTCAATGGCTAGATACAAATTATCGGTCTTTCACCCACTCTCTAGAAGGTTGCAAACAAACACCAAGAGATGAATATATTAGAGGGCACTCAAAAGTCTCACCACACGGTCTTTTAGCATGTATCTCCTATTAGTGTATGCCTAAGTCCTACCTCAGGTGTTGCTGAAAGCATTAATCTGAGTCCCTTTCATGTTTCCTCTTAAATTTCATGTTGGTTTCCCACTGATACAATGAATACCCAAGGACCAGATGAATTTGGAGGAGAAAGAAGACATTTTCTAGTTGTTTCAAGGACTGAAACCACTTCAGTGTTCACACTAAGATTCCTGAAGAGGGCTTGCACCAATACAGAATGCTATGAGCAGACCGACTCCAGGAGTTCATGTTTTGCAACTACTGATTTTCATCATTTTCAAAAAGAAATGCTCAGAGATTGAGTGATTTGCCCAGAGTTGAAACTGTATCTGGGTTTTCTGGCAGATTTTGAGCTCATGGACAGCAAAGCTCTTGGATACTTCTATTGAAATCATTCGGTTAAATATAGTTTATTGATTTTGCCCTTGATCCAAACAAGGAGGTTTTGGAACATTTTTACAACAAATTTAAAATTGGTATAACAGACTAAAAATTATACAGATAATATGTTCACTTTAATACACGAAAAATAAAAATATTCTTTTACACAATTTATAAGTTAAATCCTATTTTATGTATGTGCTAGCCATTAGCTTATTTATAGGAAGTAAAAATAGCTACTTTGATATTTCCTCAGAGTTAGATAATACACCACAGAGAATTCATACAGAATGAATGATTAGTCAAAACCATCAGTCACGACGACATGAAATACCTTCAAAATGAACCCTGGCTATTGTCTTTGTTCTCTCTATGTTCTTGGTTAGATTCCTCCTTGGAGAAAGTATTTGCATTTCTCTCACCATAAACCATCCATTCATTAACTTATTTATACATTAATGCAGCTTAGTATATACTATATGCTAGACAAGGTTAAGACTTCATCCTTACTGTAAAGTTCTTTATAGTTGGATGGGGATGGGAGAGTGTAAGCAAAATTATTGTAGATTATTCTAAGAGTACGGTGATTTGGAGAACTTTTAAATAAGCCCATAGGAACAATAATTACTGCATCTGAGAAACTAGAAGGACCTTCAGAGGAAGTGACATGTAGTATCAGGAAGGTGTACAGTGAGTAAGTTTCTCTGTGTACCTACCATTTCTTAGCTTTGTAGGAATTGTACTTTCTGGGCATTTTAATTCTGACAGTATATTCAGGTGGCTTTGAAGGTTTGGTGGATTATAATAGGGAGTAAGGATGAAATAAGCATCGTTCATTTCATTTACTAATTGATATCACACTCAATGCTATTTAAGACCTTAGGACTGGTTGGAGCAGTGGCTCAGCAGTTAAATTGCTTGCCTGGCATGTGCGAGGATGTGGGTTTGAACCCCAGCACCACATATATAACGAAGTGTTGGAGCAACAAAGTTCACGTGAAAAACTAAATGAAATTGATTCTCTTTTTCCCTTTCTCTCGCTGCCCCTCTTTCTTTTGGGGAAAAAAAAAAAAGGCCTTATGACAAATGGGCACCTCTTAATGAGGGTCAAAACAGGTGATTTTTCCTGGATCTGTGGTGCTGGAGTTACAAAATTTGGAGGATGAGAGAAACATTTCTCAAAATTATGAATTCATAGCCTTTTTTATCTTTACTGAGGAAAAAGATGAACAATTTTACCTATAGTAGCCACGGAATGAAATAGTATGCAATTAATTTTATCTTTTAGCTTGTGAATCCTTCAGAATTAATATGAAATCATTTTACAAGTTGTTTGAGATTTTCCATGAAACCATTATAAAATTTCTTGCATTTATTGTTTTTTACTATGATTGATTGTCTTCCATTATATTTAAATTAATTCATTTAATCACTTATCACTGATTATCTATAAAATGGGATTAAACATTTCAATTTACTTCATAGGTTGATTGTGTTAAAGCCTAGGAAAATGCCCTACTAATTAAAACCTCTGAAGGAATGAAAGTGATTTAAAATATGGTAAACTGAATTCAGAGTTTTCATATCTAAAATTTTTGGGATAAGTTTTCAGGCATGTTAGAAAATGAGTTAAGTTTTTAAACGTTTTCTCATAATTTAAACCCCATAGAGTCAGTTATACATTGCTATAATGAATATTCTCTTAGAGAGGGCTAGTAGAATTTTAAGTATAGTGGATAAATATGTTTATAGTAGAGTTCTTACTTTCAAATTTATGTTAATATGAGCCACTGTGCAAGGGAGGTAGTTTCCTAGAACAGCTTTAAAACAACACTTGTTCCTCTGTCACTCACTGTTCCCCTTCCCTCCTCCTCTCTTCCACCACCTCCCTCTCCTTTCCCCCTTTCCTTTCTTTCTTCTTTCTCTTATCCTGTGCAATCAGTTTAAAAGATAAAATCCAGCATTCTATATAAAGATGAAAATTCCAATTTAGGTTCTGGAAGAGAACTTAACTATTGGTGAGTCTGCTTCTCTTTTGGTTTCCTAACCGCTTCCTAGATTGTCTATTAAGAAGAACTGATAAAAAGAGATTGTAGCCAATAAAAAATTGAGTAATTTCAAGGCATTAGCCTGTATTATCAATGGTTAATTATCACTATGAAGACAAGGACTGCTTACCTTCCAGCTGAAGGAAGTACGTCAGGAGACATGCTCATCTCACGTACATGACTAGTTCAAAGTGTAATGAAATGGTTCAATTCAGTGCCCCAGTTTAATTCTGTGTGTATAAAGTCCTCTCAGTGAAATGTCAATCTTATAGGTGGTTAGTCTTAGGGGAGAAAAAGGATTTCATCACTGAATGAACACCTAATATGGGTTGCCAATTTAAAAAGTTTTGTATATAAATACATCATCATAATGTTTTCAAAACAAAACCCAAGAATCCCTCTATATATGCCCTTCGTTAAAAACAATCATATATGGAGCAGTCGGAGCAACAAAAACCAGATGAAAAACTAAATAAAATTGATCCTCTCCTTCTCTCTCTCTCTTTCATTATCCCTCTCTCTCTTAATAAAAATAGTTGATAAAAAAAAAAAAAAAACAAAAACAAAAACAAAAAAAACAATCATATAATGTTAAGGCTAGAATTATAGGTCCTCTAACCCTATTCTTTCATTTGACTTATCATAACCTGAGATATCCCATGGGTTTCTGAATATCCCATTTAGGGAAAAAAGCTTGGACTAGAATCCTTCTTAATTTCCAAGGAGAGTTCTTTTAAGTTTTTTGACCCATTCATTTATTCATCGAGTTGTCAAAGGTTCAGCGCCTTATTTGCTAGGACTGAAGCACAAGATGGTGTAATTCAACTTGGATTCCTTTTCTTTTCTTTCTTTGAGTTTTCTTTTCTCTCTTCATCCTTCATTTTCCCCTGTTTCCCTCTCTCTCTTCCTTCCTTCCTTCCTTCCTTCCTTCTTCCTCTTATAGTGGTTACTCTGATAGGCACTATTTTGTATATTTGCAATTCCTACAGATAGAGGAGTGGGTGGGTGGAGAGCACTTTATTGCTGCTAAGTAAAAAGGAATGAGGGAAGAATGTACACGTTATAGATAATTTCAATTTATATTTCTCATGTTTTGGGGATATGTTGAGACAGATTTAGGTTTGGAGCACAGTATAGTATTAATTATTAGCATTCAGCAATCCTACTTATACTACCATTTATAAACTTTTCATGTTAATGTAAATGACCTAGAGATACTTTCCCATGTTATCATTGATCTACATTGTAATGGGATCTGTGACATAAAGAGGAGTGTTGGGAATTGTTGGAACAGGGCAAACTAATCTAAATGCAGTTCTGTTTATCCATTTGACAGTGACTATTAAGTATTGTGCAAACAAGTTTTTTTCAGGTATTCTGGATAGGTAGAGTGGTTCTTTACATGATTGATTGGCTTTTAATAAAATTTAGAGATTAAACTAAGTTTTATTATTACACAAATTTGTCCATAAATTTTGAAAAACACAGTGATTTTGGAACTTAAAACTTCTCCGAGAAACTTTTTTTTTCTTGCTCCAGATGCTGATAAATTTATGAAATTTAATAAAATTGCATGGGAATGGGCACTGAAAAATGCCTTCCGGGACATTTGTCAGATTCTCAGCATCAGTTCATGAAGTGGAAACCAAAAGTCGTTCTGTGCTGCAGTCATTATGTAATAGATAGTAAACATGTGTTTTCGACAACTGAATAGTTAGCAAATTAGACATCTGGATGAAGTGGAATTTTGGATTCTTAATTGCATAATTCACCCCAGAACATCTGCCAGAGGAAAAATAGCAAAGATAACATAGAATCTGAAGAAAGATACAAGCTGATAAGCAGGGAATGATAATGCAGTATCTAACAAGTTTTTGAGTTCAGATCCCTAGTATATTTTCCACAGATAATATGATTTCTGTAATTATCCAGGGATATTTATATTCACATAAGAGGTATTCTAAGGATATGGACTTCATCTGATTATAAAGGAAGTGATTAAATTTACTTGATTTCCCATTTTGCCATCCCAAAGACTTTTACAAGCATGAGAAATCCAATGTACACTATGGATTTGATGATATCAGATGTGATAAGAAGAATTAAAAATATATTCTTTGAAATAACAGTTTTAAGCCATTACAATTTTTCTAGTACATTTGAAAGTATTAGATTTTGAAAGCATTTACCTTTATAAATGCTATCTTCTCTGTTTATCTCTAAGTAAACACTGTTATTTCTTAGAGCTCCACACAAAGCTACTTCTTCCTGTTGTCCTATTTTCTACTAGGATAAGTAAATACAAACAATTACCAAGGGTCAGATATACTGAACACTTTCACAGTAAAATACATATCAAGCAAGGCAATTCACCAGGAAAAATGGAAGCACTAGAACCAGGTTGGGAAGATGTGACCTGGTTTAGAGAGAACGTGCAACAATGGAAGAAGCCAAGTTTTGAATCCTCTTAAAAATATGTAAACTTTAACAAGTCGTTCTTGCTGTGACTCATTCTTTTCATGGGTAAAAGTGAGTATGGTAGCATTGTTGGGGAGAATTGAATGAACTCCTGCTCATGGGGCATTTCAATAAAACAAATTTGGCACTAAGCAATATTATAGCTTCCTTTTTTTATTAGAAGTATATAGAGATACAGTTGAGGGGGAAACATTTTCAAAATAATAGTAATCAATGTATATATACTTTGTTATCCAGGGGTAATGCCAAAACATGGATGACCACCTAGGGTTTTACCTGTTGCAGTTTCCCCCTGAAGAACTCATGCGTTAAATGGGTAGCTCGTGGAGGAATGACATCGGCTTCTGGGATGGTTCCATTCTTACTATACAACTGTTTTGAATTGAATCTTTGAATATTAAGAGCTGGGATGGGACTCGCTGCTTACTTAGTTCAAGGACGTTCTTGTGTTCCATGGGATCTTGTGAGTTGGCCGTACTGCCAGACTATTATGAGAGGGGTGAGGATACTTCAAGTGGTAGTGCTCTGCAATCTGCTTTCAACTTGCATCAGCTGTGCTTCATTAGAGATGGCTTTGTTCTTCGATACAATAGCATTGAAAGGAAGCATCTGCTCATTTCACAAATATTTGAAGTCCACTCCTTTTAGTCCATGCTGCCCCAAATTTCCACTGAAAAGACTGAGTCTCAAAGAGGTTATATTACTTACCCAAATGAATAATTGTGGCATCTTTACCTATTAAACCCAGATAAAAGAATATGAACACTGAAATGAACAATTTTTATAGGATGGGCTTTGACAGATTCTGTTTCATAGAGAAGATGAGTGTAGCAATATAAACAGACAGAATGAGTCAAAAATTTAATGAAGAGTAAGAAGAATAAAGAGAAAGTTGAGGTTTTAGAAAAATGATGTGAGTCCATGGGCTGAAAGCCCCAGTGGAGGAAAATGTGGATTCCATTCTTGGGAGGATGGTAGGCATGTTGTGAATGAAATATTGGGGAGAATTCTACGGATGTGTTGGACACTGGGGACAGTCTGCTTTAGCTAGTTGGCAGCTTGGGTGTTGCTGAAGGATGATAGAAGCAAGAAGTGAAGGTAACTGAAAAGCTCAGGTTCCCTAGAGCCATCACTGTGATTTAAAGTTTCTAAGAATGAAGTTTGGAGCACTTGGGGGAGAAAGTGCCTGAAGGAAGACAGAGGTTGGTTGAGGAGACTGCAGAAGTGTGTCAACATGTCATTTTGAAGTGGCTGATTTATGTTCATTTTGGCCATTTTTATGCATCACTATTATTGCTTTTTGCTAAAATTCACTCATTGTGGCCTTTTTATGGCTGCTCTGTGCTGCACTAATCTGCATCAGAACTGGAGAGAATTATAATTTCAGCCTTTAAACACCCAGGTCATACCTAGTTGCCACTTGGCAGAAAAAAATCTTTAGCACACTAACTTGAAGATGACCTTTGGCACAGGAAAAATAAAAATCTCTCTCAGGAGGCTTGAACAGGGATTGATTATGTACATCAAAGATTTCCACTAAGTCAAAAACATGTAACATAAATTCCTCATCATACAGTCTTTATAGTATTTTTGGTACTTTATCCTTTTTTAGGATATGTTATATTAATATATACGTATTATTTTCATTGCAATAATATTATTGTGACTTTGTGGCTGACTAGGCCTTGTCACATGCAGGTAGGATGGGATTATATATTCCATTTATAGATTAGCAAATTGCAGTTCAGAAGCTAGGTAATTGGTCAAGGTCCCTCATCCTATTATGTGACAGGTCAAGCAGGCTGAACAATCTTGTCTTCTTAACCTAAGTCCCCATTTTATTCACAGTTTTGGGATGCCTTCATGTGGCATATAAGGTGGCCATGTCATTAAGCTGCTTGATGTATTTCTATCTTGATCACTGTGTTTATGATAATCTCTTCAAATAGATGTGACCTACTGGAAATATCAACAAACTCTTTCTTTCTTTTGGTCTCCCAAACATTACAGACATAGGTATTTATTTCTTATTCATAATTTTTTCAAAGGTATATGTACCACAATATATAATAGTGATGTCAGTGCAAGACCTTGTGTATATAAAAAAAGAAAACAGGCAATATATTTAACTTCCAAGCATCTGGTCAGATAGGACCGGTCAGATAAGCAATAAATCTAACAGTAAGCAGGGTTCCATCTACTCATTCAAATCTTGCTTAAGGACCTCACCAATAAAGGCTTCTCTGACTTCCAGTCAAAGCACGCTGCCCTCCCCAGAACCCTAACATATTTTGTCAGTTCCAGAGAAAGACTTTTTCCAACAGGTCTATTTAAAAATAGTCATGAGGCAAACAACAACCTGTTTTATCTCCACTGTAATGCTTATCCCTCCCTTTAATTTTGTTTATTCACTTGATTTATTAGCTATCTCCTTTCACTAGAATAAAAAGCTCCATGAGAAGGGGGAGGCAGTGTTTGTCTTGCTCACTGCTGTATTCCCAGCTCATAGAAAAACAGATACATAATAAATATTTATTGCATGAAGAAAAGATTTTAGTTAGCCCCATAGCTTTAACTACCATTTAGATACTGATTACTCCCAAATTTTATCTCTAAAAGTTATATCTCCGACCCTTACTTCTCTGCTGAACTCCAGATAAATATATTTGATTGCCTCTCTCTTGTTCTCTTGAATGTCTGATAGGCATCTGAAACTTAACACTGTTAAAGTAGAACTCTTTATTTTGCTCTCTTGCCGAGTCTTTTTCTACAGTCTTTCCAGTTTAATAAATTCTGTCATTATCTGCCTACTTGTTCAAGTCAAAACTCATAGATACAGTCTAAAGTGTATTCTACCACAAATGACTAGAAAAAATATTTGAGATACATGTTCATATTCTCTAGTATTTCTGACACCAGAGTTCTACTTCATGACTAACATTTTTCACATGAACTATTTAATATAAAAATCTTCTGCATTAGTTGCAAATTATTGCAGTAGCAAGGTATTACAAAAGAGGACAATATAAATTAATTACTTAATAGTTCTGAAAGTCAGAAGTCCAAAATGGGCCCGACTGATCTAAACTCTATGTGACGGAAAGGCTTTGATCCTTTCTGAGGTTCTGGGGACAACTGGTTTCTGGACTCTTCCCACTTCTGTATTGATTGGCTACCTGGAAATGACCTGCATCCCTTGACCTGTGGCCTCGCCGTTTGTGTGCAAATCCAGCGGCACAGAATCTTTTATTATCTTTGTTTCTGATTTCATTGGCACCTTGCCTTTCTGACTCTGACCTAGATAAGCACTCTTGTGATTACGTTAGCCCACCCAGATAATCAGGGCTGATCGCCCCATCACAGGATCCTGTTTAATCCCATCTTCATAAGCCTCTTCTGGCATGGAAGAGAACATATTCACAGATACTTGGAATTAGGATGTTGACATGTTTGGGGGTGAGGGGTATTTCTCTGTCCACTGAGCCTTCTAAATGTGCTTCTTCTACTATTACCCTTTCTATTCCATTCTTCATCAAATAGCCAATATAGTCTTTGGAAAAAACCAAAGTAAGAGCTTAACTCTCATCTAATAAAAACTTTAGTTCCATTCCATTGAAATTGGAATAAATCTGAAGTCCATATGTGGGTTCACAAGGTCCTTGTCACAGAACACCTGCCATTCCTCTTACCTCATCTTTATTATTCTCCACCTTGCTTCTCATACCACTCTTGTTAGTGTCCTTTGTGTTTATTAAATATTCCAATATCTTTCCTCACCTCGAGGACTAACACTTTCTGCTTCCTTTGTCAAAGTTGTCCTTCCTCAAATTCTTTAGTGATTACTCTTGTTATTTTTCCTTTGGCCAAAATTTTGCTTTAAGTATATAACTTCACCTGTTTCCTTCACTGATCACCATTTACAATTATTTTGCTTTTTGTTTGCTTAATATTTGTAGTATTTTCTAGAAGGTAAGCTTCCTTAGGGAAAGTTACTTAACTGTTAGTATATTAACATGCCCTACTACTTAACACAAGGTCTGGGATTTGTTGTTATATAATAAATGGATGCCTCAGTGATAATAAAGTAACCCCTATTGAGCAGCTACTACATGCTTTTACATGATTTAATTTGTTTCAGCTTAACAATAGTATAAGATGAGTACCATTATTATTCTATTTGATAGATGAATAAAGTGATTTTTCAAAAGTCACAAACCAGTAAGTAAACAGGATTTAACCTAGCAGTGTGACTATGGAGTCCATATTCTTGTAACTTTCATTCCTCGGACACTTCATTGGGTACGTGGTGCTGAGGTTTGAACTCCCGTACTTGTGCATGCCAGGCAAGCGCCATAACCGCCAAGCCACCACTCCAGCCCATGGAGTCCATATTCTTAGTTGCTATATTACACTATTAGTTTCAGCCAGTCAAATTGGTGTGTGTTGGATGCAGGGTGAATAGGAGAAAGAAGCTATACTTTTAGCTTAGAGGAAAAGAATTAATATTTATGTTACTCAGTTTTTTGTATCTATGACCAAAATACCTGATATAAACAATTTAAAAGAAGAAAAATTGGCATACTATTGTGATAGAGCCACCTAAATATTTATAGTATCACAATTCACAATAGCTAAATTATGTAATCAGCTCAGGTGCTGATCAGAAAGTTTGCAGACTAAGAAATTGTGGAGTTCTACTCAGCCATAAAAAAAAATTATGGCATTTATCATGTTATATGAAATAAGCCAAACTCAGAAACTCAAAGGTTTAAGGTTTTCTCTTATATGCAGAAGCTAGAGTAAAATAAAGGAAAAGGGAAAGGAAGGATAGGATAACATAAAGGGAAGACCAATAATGTTGAAGAAGATCGAGAGGTAGAATGGAGAGATGGGTACAGGGAGGCAATGCAGAATGAATCTTAAAAAAATCATGTTATGTGCATATATAAATACACCACCAGGAATTCTACCTTTACGCTTAAGTAAAAAGAACTAATCAAATATAAATAAATAAAAGAGGAAAAAGAAATCTAGTAGAGTAGAGGAAGGAGAATGGGGGAGGAAAAATGGGGAGGGAAAATGGACTGAAATAGAATTCATCAATGTATGATTTTGTTGGGATAAACATAACTATTATGTATAACTGCAACACTCTAATAAAAAAGAACAACAATTTATTTTGGCTCAGAGTTTCAGAGGTTTCACTTCAGGGTTGGCTGGCTCATTGCTTTGGGGCTAAGATGAGGCAGATCATCATGGCAGAAGTGTATGGTGGAAGAAACTGCTCATCTTGTGGCAACCAAGAAGCAGAAAGGAAGGGACCAGGGACAAGGAACACTGTTATAGAGCATTCCCCTGGTCCTATTATTTCCCTCTACTTCCCTGCTTTCCAATACCTCCCCATAATGCCCTTATGATCCAATTACTTCCCCAAATCCTCAATTCTTAACGTTGGAGATTGCACTAGAGAACAAACCTTCAACACATGAACCTTTGGAGGACATTCCAGATCCAACTCATCATAAAATATAAGTAAATAATTAAAAAAAACTATTAAAAATTATAGACTAGGGGCTGGAGCAGTGCTCAGTGGTCAGGTTTGAAACCCAGCACCACATACACAACAAAGTGTCAGAGCCACAAAGTCACATGAAAAACTAAATGAAATTGATTCTCTCTCTCTCTCATAAAAAGTTATAGACAAATATTTACTTTTGCCATTGGGAAAATTTCCTTGAATAAAATAAATCATGAAAGAGTGAATTGATGGATTTGTTATCAGAATATTGAGAGGTTTTATATGACCAAAAATAAAGACAGAAAAATAATTTATAGGCAAATAGAAAACTAGGACATTTTTTTCAGTATACATCAGCGAAATTAATACCATTACTGTGTGAAGTATTCTTAGAAAAATGATTATAAAAAAGAAATAATGTTATAAACAACAAAGAAGTGACTAGGCATTTCACTAGGAAGATATTAAAAACTGAAAAACAGGAGAAAACTCAACATGCTGATAATCAAGAAAGTGCAAATTAAAGCAATGAGATTATATTGCACGTAGAATTGGCCAAGTGTAAAAATAATAGGGTCTACCACAGTTAAAAATGATAATCAATGAGTACAAACTAATTTTCTAATAATTGGGTGGTAAATACATTATGATCAGTCAATTAATGGAATACCATGAAATCATTGTGATGAAATTTAAAAGGTAGTTACACAGCAGCAGGTATTGTTTGCAGAGCATTTTTATGCTTATTTTTAAAGGAATATTAGAGAAGGCAATGATAGCAAATAATTTAGAAGGTTATTTTTCAATTATTTTCTCATCTATATTTTCTGAATTGTCTTCAGTGAACTTTTCTTAAAAAGTAAATGGAAAATAACCCTTACACAAACATGAAGTAAAAGACGAGACTCAGACTCTTTCTAGTCTAATTATACTTGATCATTAGATTTATCTGCCTCATAGAAGTCTGCTAATATTTTCTATTATCTGTTTAATAAAGTCAGGATTTTGCTTGAAAATCAGAATCTGTTCTGAACCCAACACAACTTGTCTTTCTAGCTCTTTGTGCACCCAGTTCATGTTCTTTATAGGTATTTATTTGTTCACTACCTCTGAATTCCATGCATTCATAAAAGGCTAGACTAAGTGCTATTTGGCCAGATTAAATGCTATTTTCTACAACAAGTGTACTTTCTTACATTCTCATACAATTCTGCAATATTATAGGATACTTACCATATATTGTATGCTATTATAGTTATTTTTTCTCCATAGTTTATGTTCCTGACTGGTTTTTAATATGCTTCATGTCATGGTCCATGTCCTTAAAATATTATTTCCCATAGTCCTAAAATATCATCATGCCCTGCACATAAACTCTTCCTAATTTAAAGAACAAAAATTTCCAAGGTTGCTTTATTCTTTAATGTTTCTTAATATTCCCTTTTTTTGTCCAATTTGTCCAATTTATGAGTGTATTAAATTCTTTCTCAGCAAGTTAATATCGATATAGACTTGAGCAAATTAGCTAACCTCTCTCTGCTTCTTATTTTCAAATATAGTATTTTTCAGAATTTAATGTGTTTATGCATGTAGAATGGCACATTGTAAGTATTCAATAAATGTTAAATTATATAAGTAATATTTTTCATTGTTATTAATACTTTGTTAATTTCTTGATATTCCCACATAAGATAACTCTGAGAAATGTTTATTTTTACATAGCTGTAAATTATGTATTAGTATAGTTTTCCTCTTCTTTGTAGCAATTTGTCTACATTTCTTTCTTAAAGTTACTTTAGTTTCTATAAAACTTAAATAGGTCACCAATTCCCAATAGTTTTAGCACAATGTTTTTTCTCATCTATGTGACATGATGTTTACCATGTGGAAGACTAATTTTATGAAATTTGCTTTTTTTTTTTTAAGAGAGAGAGGGACAGTGAGAGAGAGAAAGAGAGAATCAGTTTTATTTAGGTTTTCATGTGGCTTTCATTGCTCAGACACTTTGTTGTGTACATGGTGCTGGGGTTTGAACCCATGTCCCTGCGTGTGCCAGGCAAGTGTGCTAATCACCAATCTACTGCTCCAGCCCTAGGATTTACTTTTATCATCACAATTAATCTTACAAGATAAATGCTGTACTGATGTCATTTTGAAGATAAGGGTGGTATTGCATTATTACTAAATGCTGAGGCTCACAGTGGGTAAATAGTTTGCCAAAGGTTAGATAACAGATGTTAGGGCTGAGATATGATCCAGGCAATCTAACTTAGAGTTTCCCCTCTGAAACCTATGCTTTTTGAGTCTTCACATATGTGGTTCTACACACATACCTACAAGCCAGCTGTTTTCTCAAAGCTCCAACCTTGGAAGTTATCTGTGATCCCACAGCCACCATTTCTTGATGTCTTCACTAGACTTCCTGTCCACCTTGGTATCATTGCTCCTTCACTTTCACCTGTGATCTAAACATTTGCTCATTGTATACTGTGCTGAAGTCACCCTGTGCAGATGGAAGGATCCTGTGACAACATTGATCTCATTGATTCCAGTCTTCCCCTCTTGAAACCCATCTTGCATTACTCCTTCCAGACCAAGTCCTTCAGTGTTGTTTCCATTGGAAATCTAAGCTCTCTGCCTAAACAATAAAGCTTTTAAAAGCACCGATCCAAGTCTTTGCTCTCATTTCATCTCCCTTCCTTGTTTTGCTTTTAATTTTCCTATGGAGTTACTATTCCCATATCAACGTGCCCCCCACTTACATGCCATTTTTCTAATTGGTATTCAATTATACAAAATTATAAAATATAAAAAATTATATACATTTTTGTGATAATTACAGAATTTGGGGGAAATAGCTCTTTTCTTCACTCTCTCCCTCCCTTCCAGCCAAGTAAACAATATCAGTCATCTGTTGTGACCTTCAAACTTTTCCTGTGTGTTTTGATAGTAGTTAGTGCTGTTTATTTTTGAGTCGCATAACGATAAACAATTTAATATGTCAGTTTAATTTATTAACTCAATCAAATTGTAATCATAAGAAATTTAGGATAAAATCCCATCACAGTTTCTGGAGTCTAGGAATAGATTATTGTCACTTTAAAATACGTTAATGAGTTCTGCTTATTGATATCTCCTTACTGTTAGAAGGTGAAATTAAATAAGTTGCTATTTCTACTTTAATCTATTAAATATAATTCATTATTTCTGCAGGTATACATTTATTCTGGAAATTCATAAAAGGATTATTTGCGACATTTTAAGGGACATGTCCTACACAAAGGAATGACTTAACATGGTCATGGTGTTATGATCACCTCCACTACAATATTAAATATTAAACTACATTTGCCATTTCGGATGTGGGCAATGAATATTTTAAAACAAAATAGAAAACATTAAAAATGTACTGTAAATGCACTTTTGTTTGAAATACATTATTAAATGTTACTTTAAATATAATAGCATGCAATCAACATTCAATGAAATTTAGCTTTTGATTAAAATTGGAATTTTTCACATACATACACAATCATGTGTTTTATTTCATCAGACACTATTTTAAAGAAATTACTAAGTCATCTTTAAAATGAAATTAGCCATAATGTATTTCATTAGTATCACCTGTAAATATGAGATATATGTGTATATATACACACATATATATACACACATATATATGTATGCATACATATATATACACACATGTACATCTGCTTTTTATGGACAGATAAAAATAGAACTACTAACTTTTTGGTAGAAATACTATTATAATTCATGTTATTTACTAACTATGCTTTTAGGTTTGGTACCATATAAATGTGCTGTTTTTAAGTATCTGATCACTTTTATGTAGAAATATGAAGGCTATAGAAATGGTATTGGTAACTTCCCAAATATAGTACTATTGGAATTCTAAAATTTTGTTCAGTGAGTCTTGGGTCTTCCAGTTAAGCACCACTGTATGATGTTAGGTAAGTTACTTAACTTTTACATGACTGATTTTCCTCATATGTTAAGAAGTAATGATAATTAACATAGATACCAAAGGTTAATATAAAATCGAAGTGAGATAATAGGTATAAATCACTTCAGAGAATGGTATCTAAAATTGATTCAAAGAAGTTAAGAGTTATTAGTTTTGAAAAAAAGACTTCCAGGAATGATTATTGCACAGAGTTCTCTAGAAGTTTATTGCAGAGAAACTTAACCAGACTCAATAGGCTTGGTCCAGATATGTTATAGATAATGTCAATCAGAATCATCCTGATATAAAACAAAGCTTCTGATTCAGTTCTCTGATCCATATTTTTTATGTGCATTTCCTGAGGATCATTCTTATACATATACAAGTAGGAACTAGTTTGAAGCATCCTCCTCCTGTCTTTCTCCTGAATATCAAGAAGAGGATGCCTGCTGATCTAATTTATGTGCCTTGACCTTGAAGTGGTGAGAAGGCAGTATAAACCAGAATAGCTTTGGCAAATAAGCCTTTGAGTGCTTATAATTAGTAACAGTTGTATTGGAAGATAGAACATAATATCTTACATCTTGCATGTAAGCAACATTAATTGTGAATTGGGCACTTGTGTGGGTTGCTTGTTAAATATTGAAGACTTATAAAAGAGAAATATAAGTCATAAAAGTTTTAAATTTAAAGTATGGTAAGTTATTATATTATTGCCTTGATGTAGATGGCAAATTGTGAACCTGATATTTGGGTCTCAGAAAAGCTACATAGTCAGTTGAAGATGATGAGTATTTTGACTATGAAAATTTACATAAATGCAATGAATTCAGTAGTGTTTTTCTCCTCAGTTTCCTGAGTTAATAATAATGGGGTTAGTAGTGCTTTTATTGTAGGATTATTATGAGTATTAAAAGAGTTATATGTAAGGCGGGTAAATACTTGGCACATGGTAATATATAAATTAACTCTTACTGTTTCAAGTATGTTCTATATTTTTGTTATTTTAGTAGTTTATAATAGTAATATTCTTGAGTACTCATTTAGGTAGCTATAAAAGGATAGTTTATTATGTTATGGGTTTTAGAAATTAATGAAAAAATTAATTTAAATAAATCAATGAACTACAGTTATGTAATAGAAAATTGAGTCCAATTTTTGAAGAATTGTATTTATTTTCAAGTATTATGTCAATATAGGGGTGACTGCTGTTGCATATGCTGAAAGGGGGTTTAGAGTACCTTCTTTTATGCATGAAATGTATGGTGATTCTCATAGTTTGTTGCTTTTGATCATAAATAAATTCTTCTTTAGGGTACGTGAAAGGAACAGAACATTAGCTCTTAAACCTAGAAACAAAGGTGGCTGAAAAATCTGGATGAAATTCATTTTATATGGATTCAATCACTGTTTTGTGTTACTGGTGAGGTAATTTTATAACATTTCCAGCAGTGATTCCTCTTTTACATTTTGTTTTAATGCGTAACAGAATTAGAATTCCAAGGCAACTTCCCCTCTGGTCAGACTTTGAACTAACAGAACTTTGGACTTTAGAGCAGAGAAAACAGGCATGCTTACTTAGTTTTACCAGTCGTTTAATAGATCTTTTACTCTTATCAATTTGTTTATTTTATTTATACTTTCATCTTTGTTGAAAATTGGTCAGATCCATCTTTCATAAGAAAAACTAATTATTGCCTTTTTGATATTCCTTCTTAGAAAATGGAAAATGTTATTTTTCAAAGTTCAGAGACTATTTTTAAGAGCAACTAGGAGTTTCAAGTTATGAGACTTGCAGAATTGGAACAACACCCACAAGGAGCCCTGTGATACTGGAACTATGCAGACCAATGGATTTGTTTGTGGCATTCTTCATAGCTGGCACAGCCACAGCAGACCTAGCTGCTTTCTCTGTGTTCTACACTACAAGGATGATGAATAGCATCTCATTAACTTTTATCTCTTTGATCCATGTAGAGTCTGTTTCTGATCCCATGACTTTTAAGTGTTCTCTTGAAGGTCAGCAAAGTAATTGTCCCTAGAGGGGTCCCTCAGCCTTCCCAAAGCATTTGACAAAGTTGTCCACGGCCTTCTCTGAGTTGTCTTCACTTATTTTGTAGCTGGAATTATACTGCTTTTCCTGTCTCTGAGCACGCATTCGCTTCCGCTACTGCTCCTCTTACTTTCTTTCTAAAACTAAGCCCTTGTCATTGCTCATGACCTCTCTACACTTCAAACTTCATAGATTTTATCATTGCAGCCAATGAGTTCCTTACTCTTTTCTAAGGCCCATCAACTTCCTGGACATTTCCCTACATTTCTAAGTGCTAGATGAATGTTTTCCTCATACTGAACTATCACTAAATCCATTTGCCTCAACAAATTTTCTCTTGTTTTTCTGATTTCAGTTGTTGAATCAAGGCTTTTCCCTGCACCTTACCCCTAATAAATAAAATAGCATAAAGCTCTCCAATTTATCTTCTGAAAGTAAGATTCCACTTTTACAGTTTCTTCCTTCACCACATTTTAAAGTTGAACACCGAATTTCCAGCCAAGACTATTACCAACTTAGAGTTGTGATGCAGATTAAGAGAGACATCATGGGTAAAGATGACTGATGTTATATCTGGCTCATTGAAAAAACTCAGTGTATTATTCATGACTATGGATGATTATATAATCTCCTGATCACTAATTTTATTATTTCCAATACTTTTTGCTTTTTAAGTGCTATTTTAATTTAATTAATTCTGTGATATTTGTTAGTTCTCACTCCTATAAAAGTGCCCATTATTTGATAACCTTTCTAAATGACATTATGTATTCTTCAACAATGTGATTTACTTGATTTTATGCAATATTAAATGAGAAGTAACAGGAAGAATAATGCTTACCTAGAGGGAAAGAGAACTTACAAGATCATCATGGATATTGTTTGTCTACATGCTGGCACTTGGGTAGGCACTTTTAACTTCTGGATCCTTAAACAGGATCCTTAGGTCCTTCTGTCACCTCTACATAAGAGATAAGAATGCACATCCGCTTGTTTTTCTTAGAGAGTTTTGGTTAAGCCTTGCAGTCTTACCCAGGGTCTGTGACTCCTGTGCCCCCTTGGAGGGGTTCTTTTGCCTCAGTTTTTAAACGAGCCGCTTTCATTACACTTATCACAACACAATCCCAAGTTCAACATCCTTCATGACAAAGTCTAACTGATGGAGAACACTTATTGTGATTTCTTTCCCAAAGTTAAAAGAAATACACTGCTAAACAGTGAACTATAAATAGTATGTTATTAATTTTTTTGTGAAAAGAAAAAAGGAACCAGCATATGCCGTGGGAATCATAAGAAGACTCTGTAATACTGTTCTCTGTGCACAGTATTACTGTGTATCACCTGAGTTTAAAAATGAAAAGTGCCTTTTGTTCACACATTGATCATAAAGCATATGTGCAAACTTGATACAATCCATTAGAAGCCCAGTGCAGTCAAGGATGTAGGAAGCTGCATTTTCTATCCGCTTCTGTTTCTTGGCTGACAGCAATGATAGGGTGTGCTGATTCTTGCTGGATTCACACTATTGGGACTTGGCCTAGCAAGGAAAAAAATGAAGAGTAAAAATTGTTGGTCCTATTTCCCTGGAAAGATTATACAATCCATTATCTTCAATAACATTCCATAGAACATTCTTAATGTCTCAGGTAATCTAAGATATCTCTTTACCACTGATCTTTAATATGCTTCTGTTAAGACAAAACAATACAATACCTATGTGTGAAAGAACTTTGCATTTTGATGGTGGCACTATTTACACTAATTTATTATCTAGTTTCCTTTTTCCCTTACTGCATACATATTCTTTCTGTCCTATTTCATCGAAACATTACATCTCAAAAAACAAACCACACTACATACAATAGAGTAGTATTCAGCCTTAAAAAGGACAAAAATCCTGACACACACAACCACATGGATGACCCTTGAAGACACTGTGCCGAGTGAAATAGCCAGTCACAGAAAAGACAGATCATATATGTGTACCTCCACTTAAGTGAGGTACTCAGTGGCCAGACTCATAGAGACAGAAAGTAGAATGGTGGTTGCCAGGGGCAAATGGGACAGGGAATGGGAGTTACTATTTGATAAGTACAGCATTTCAGTTAGGGAAGATGAAGATGTTCTGGAAATGGAGGGTGGTGATGATTGCTCAACAGTGTGAATGCACTGAATTGTTAATTAAAATGTTAAATTTCATGTTATGTGCAATTTATACAAATATTTTACCACAAGAAAAAAAAGGGACCACATTGTCAAGGGCAGTATCTTCAAACTGCAGATCATGGTGCATTAGGTGATCATGAAAACAGGTTAGGAGGTCAAGATCAGCATTTAAAAATACAGAAAGAGAATAGAGCAGAATAAAACATGTGTGAATTGCTTAAAGTAAGAATAAATATTGTTGGAGCTCCTGTTTCATGATAAGTTAGCCAATTTACTTTGGTATGGTGGTTGTACAGTTGTGAAGCACTATGTCTTATTCTCTTTGTTTAATGTACTATGCTATTCTGATAAGTTGTGCTCATGAAACACTGGTTACATTGTGAAAATTACCCCGATATGTATAGATGCACAATGAGTGCTATATTTCTTACTGAAGTTGAACTTCAAAAAAATTAAAAGGTACAAATTTCATATAGGACCGAGTCTGGCAGCAAAGTCTGTTGCATAGACAAATCCAATAACATGCGTGCAGCTTTAATTCCAGTATGGCAAAAAAGTTTTCTCCATCCCCGTGGTCACAGAAGTGTTCTTGACTTTGTGGAAGATGAGATCACCTACTCAGAAAAACAGGGTCTCCTTAGTGCCAAGATACTGATTGAATAAAATGAGGCTCTGTTCACCCAGGAGACTGAAGTCAGATGGCCCCAAAATGGCGAAGTCCTAGAGATTCTGTGCGTAGGACTCCCATCTGTGGCCTTATGTTTTGGGTTTTTTTTTTCCTTCAGACTTTCGTGCCCAGCTGAGTCTAGGCCAATTTACCATGTAATTCATCTAAACCTTTTCCTGAGTCAGCAGCTATAAATCTATCCAACTGTCCATTGCAGCTCATGGCCAGTGTCCTAGGACTATTTGGGCCTTAATTTCAGTGGGTCATTAGTGCATAGCTCCCTAGAGAATGCTAGCATTTTAGTTTTCCTTGATTTTTTTCCAAAGGAGCAAAAGTTCTCCTTCACAGATGGCAGTTACTAGTGGCTGGCAGGCAAGCTGATGGATGTTTTTTTTTTTTCTTTTGGCATTGTGCAGTGGAGCATGCTTGGCAGTGTGGCTGTGGCAAACTATTCATTAGCCTAGCTTTTAAAGGCTACTAGAGATGCTTGGTGCTTGATGCTGTCTGAACTCTGCTCACCCTTCTACATCCAATTTGACTAAATAGGTTAATTGCTCAGGGGAGTCAGCTATTCCAATGTAGCTAGCCTAACATCTGTGTAGTAAACACTTACCAAGAACTACTCTTGTGGATTTTCAACTGTTCTCTCTGGAACCAGCAGTCTGATTGAGAGCTCTGTAACAGTTGCTTGAAAGAGGCAAGCATGTCCTCTTTACCTGAACTTCTGGCAAGTTGTTAGATGTGCTTCAGCATTTATACTTATGTTAAATTGTGTAGTCACTAAATTCCGGGTTCACAGAGACTCCATATCATTTCCTATAATCCAGGAACAAGAGAGTGCTTCACAAAATTGTTCAGTGCTAAATTTAAGACAAGTGGAAAGAAGGTACTACTTCTTCTCAATTGATCACAAGGAAGAATAGTTGAACTTAAAAGTGCTAAACAATCCTGAATTTTCAAGTCAAAGCACAATTTTAATAACAATAACCTTCAAATCTCATTTCTTGATTTTCTTTTTTTTTTTTTTTTAAAGAGAGTGGGACAGTGTGTGTGAGAAAGAAAGAATCAACTTTATGTAGTTTTTCATGTGACTTTTGTTGCTTCGACACTTTGTTCTGTATGTGGTGCTGGGATTCGAACCCGCATCCTCACACATGCCGGGCAAGTGCTGTAATCACTGAGCCACTGCTCCAGCCCTGATTTTTTTTTTTTTTATATTTGAGTAAGAAATTCCTTTCTTAGGTTATGACAATGCTATAACTTTCACCCTTTTTTTCTGCTTTTGAAAAATCCTACTTTCCTATCCCTCCTCACCTTACCTTGACTCCAATTAGAGCCAAACAGTGGTCTAAATTCTATTATTGTAGATTTTTTTTTGTTTTTATGGAATTTTATATAAATGTAATAATATAACATATTCTTTTTTAAAAAATTCTGTCTTCTTTCCCATAACACAACTTTTACATTCCCACTAGGAGTATGCAAGACCGTCATTTCTGTTTCCTTCAAATTATCACCAACATTTGGTTTAGTGATCTTTTTCAATTTTAGCAGTTACAATAGTATATTCATCGATATGTGGGTATATTTCTGGATGTTTTATGTTGTTCCACCAATTCGTTTTTCCATCTTGATGTTAGTACTTTATAATATTCTATAACAAATCTGATTATTAAGAAGTATCAACCTTTTTATTTTTCAAAGTTGTGTTCAGTCTTCGAGGTCCTTTACTTTTCTATAGTAATTTTAGAAACTACTTATAAAAGTAAATAGCACTGGGCTGGAACAGTGTCTCAGCGGTTATGGTGATTGCCTGGTATGCGCAAGTGGACTTAAGTTCAAACCCCACACCACGTACACAACGAAGTGCTGGAGCAACGGAAGTCACATGAAAAACTAAATAAAAATCAATCCCCCCCCCTCTTTAGAAAAAAAAAGTAAATAGCATCGAATACTCACTTGAGAAGCACCTCTGTTATTATGGTATCCATAATTCATCCCTTTTTATTATTCAGTTGCAATCTATTGTATGGATATAGCACAATTTGTTTAACCTTTTACCCATTGATAGTCATTTGTTGTTAATTTGGATTGCCATTAAGCCAAAGAGCAAAATGGGGAGAATTGATGTCTTAATAATATTAAATGTTCTGACTCTCAAAAATACTCATTTTTTTGAAGTTTCTTTAATTTGTTTTTGCAATATTTTGTAATTTTACAGTGTATAGGTCTAGAACATATTTTTAAGGTTTATCTCTAATGTGTTTCATATTTTGGTGCTATTTTAAATGGTACCTAAATTTTTTCAATTTCTGGTTGTTGTGCAATATAGACAATTGATTTTTTATATTAATATTGTTTCAGGCTACCTTCCAAACACTGAGTTCTAATTTCTCTTTTTTTGTTTTTTTAGATGGCATAGGATTTTCTACATAGGTAAT
Organism: Aplodontia rufa; assembly: GCA_004027875.1. Lineage (NCBI taxonomy): Eukaryota > Metazoa > Chordata > Mammalia > Rodentia > Aplodontiidae > Aplodontia > Aplodontia rufa. Next base: position 115,248 of record PVKS010001806.1, read on the forward strand.
CATGTTGTCAGCAAATATTTCTTCCTTTCCAATCTTGATGCTTTTATTTCTTTATCTTGACTGCTTGAATTCGAGTTTCCAGTGAAGGTCTCAGTCTCTCAGGAGAAAGCAGGGCTTCCCAAACTTTGTTACAAAATACAAGATATGCAGTTCATAAAAAAAGCCATGCTGTTTATGTTCCTATGATTTCCATTTATTCTTCTGCTTTTGTATGACTTAATATTGATTGTCTTATGTAAAAAGTAAAAAAAATCTAATCATTAATTTTCGCATTAAAGACTAAATTAATTCTTCACAAAAGTCTCGAAATAGGATAAAGCTGCATAATTATTTAAGACACATGCTTCTTTCCCTCCTTAATGAAACTTCATTTTTTAAAAAATGTAAAGATAGAACACCCAATCATATGGATTGTAGTGCTGTTGTTGATTTTTCTTGGGAATTAGAATCCTAAGGAGTTAATTTTAAAATAATTTAAAACATACTCCTGCATTGCTTCACTGGTTTATAGATACTCCGCTAACTTCCTTTTTAAAAATTTTTCTAGTGATGAAGTAAGTAACTTCATGTCTGATATAGGAAGTGAAGGATGTGCCCTTAGCTTCCCATCTGGCATATTTCTTCATGTTCATTAACTTCAATTCAGTAAATATTGATTGAGCACCTACTCTGTACCAAATTTGAGAAATTCCTATTTTAGAACAGGAAGCCAATTCTTGCAATTCAATTCAATACTGCCTAAGTATACTATGAGGACAAAAAAAAAAAAAAAAAAAAGAGTTGCCAAAGCTCTTAATTTTGTTTTTAGAGAGCGGTAAGAGAAAGAATCAGTTTTATTTGTGCGTTCATCTTTTTGTTGCTGTTGTTTCTGCAGCTGTTGGTTGCGTATATGGTGCTGGGATTCAAGTCCAGGTCCTCACACTTGCCAGGCAAGCATGATACCACTGAGTCACTGCTCCAGCCCAAAGCTCTTAGTTTTATTATCAAAAATAAACTTGAGGGCTGGAGCAGTGGCTGGGCAGTTATGGTGCTTGCTCACCATGCGTAAGTACGTGAGTTCAAACCCCAGCACCACGTACACAGCAGTCTCAGATCAGTGAAAGCCACATGAAAAACTAAATAAAAATTGTTTCTCTCATTTTTCTCTCTCACTGTCCCTCTCTCTTAAAACAAACAAAAAACTTGATTCTGCCATGTATAATTAGACCTGTGCAGCCAAATCCTAGTTGAAAGAGGTTATTTTCACCCAAACAGGGAAGCACTGCTCAACATTCTATGTAAAATGAATACTAATTTTTATTTCTCTTATAATAACACTTTATAGTTATGATTTCATATTTCCGATTGATCTTCTGTGAGCTCCAGTACTTCAAACTTCCTTGCCTAGAGCTGTCCATCAAATAGTTAATGATGTGTATGCAGTGTTTTATGTAAGTAGTTTTCAAACAACTTATTGACTCTTTGATGTAAAAGGCAACATATTTTAGCATAAAATTTCCAAGAATAAATGTTTTCTTCAAGATTAAATTTTAGAACCTCCTAGAAAAAAAGCTACAAATGTCAGTTGTGTGCCTCATCATCAGGAAACAAAAGTGCTTTGGAATATTCCCAGGGAAAATAGCTTAAAAGTCTTTGCTAAATATCTTAACTAAATTGAAAGTAAATATATTTGCCTCACCTAAGCTCTTAAATACTTCAAGCACATATGATGTCAACTTTAGTTAAGGCATTCCCTAGACTATTCCTGAATTACAGAGAAATTTGAAAATTGATGGACTCTAAGAATAGGAAGAAAATCTTTGTATACTATTATTGTTTTTTAGGCTTAAGTTTTAACCTTAGGCCTTTGGGCTCCAATGTTTACATGGAAATATACACTGTTTTAGTGGTCATTTATACCGAGCATATAACATATATTTCCTCCTGGCCCCAAGTACCACTGTTAGGATCCTAACAGATTCTCAGATAAAGAGGTTCAACAAAAATATAGAAAGTTTTATTTATTCATTGCTGACTGACACAAAATCTCATGATTTTCCATTTTAACTCTTATTAGCAACTATTGGGAAGCAAAAGTAAAAATTGCTGCTCTTCTTGATTTTAATGGTAATTACTATTATTTTAGTTCAACTGTTTTTATAGTTGTGTGTTGTTTAATAAAATTTGTTGATTTTTTGGAGCAGCTTATAACAGTGTTTTAGATTTTTTCCTATGGGACTTTAAGACATGCAACTTTAAGACACATTTGTTGTGCATTTTTCACATATCACAGTGAATTTTGCTTTTTAAAAAATGTTAATATCTGTGATTAGGGGAATGGTAGTCTTTTGCTTGACCTGAGCCCTTGGAGCGCACGCGCGCACACACACACACACACACACACATCATAGAAGGCAAAGTGGGAAAACAATGTCAGATTTCAAGCACAATGATATTTTGAAGTCTAAGTTACTTTACCAGAGGTAGGATGTGTTTAATAAAACAAACCCTGAACACTTTCATTAATCAAGCCACGTGTGGCCACCTGTGTTTGCAGCTGCATGACAAAAATACCTCAGCCTCCAACTTCTTTTTATCATAGCCCAGTTGGAGGTAGATGAGGCAGACTCTAGGCAAAGCTGTAATTCCTGTGAAATTTGTCTTTACCCTCACTTTTCTGCCTTGTTTATTCTTCCCATCCCTCCTCTTTGTCTTTCTATTCTTCTCATGCTTCCTGCTCCCCAGTCCAAACAGGAAAGGGTCTGATAATGACCCATTTGTGCCTTCTGATTGACTGATTGCACCTACTGGAATTCCTTCACCCTGGAGAGCATTACCTCAGCCAGGCTTTTTTCTTTGATTGTACAGGAGCCTGTTTATTCTTTAAAAAAACAAAAAAACCAAAAAACCAAAAAACAAAAAACTTCACTCGCTCTGCAGGCTGGTGACGACATTGTTTTTGGAAAATGAAGTAGAAAAAGGCTCTCAGGAGCTTCTGCAATCGTGCTCAAGCAGCTTTGATTTAGATCTAATGGTGTTTTGAGCTATCCAAGCAGGTGATATACAGGTGATCCTTGTCAAAGAACCATTGGGTGGAACACTCATTAAAAATAACAAAGAGGGCTTTGTTCAAGATTGCTGCAAAGGGGTACAGACAGTGGGACAGGAGAGAGGGATCAAACTCAACCCCTCTGGAACCAAAGAGAGGAGGAGCTCTGGACACAGGGATAAATCCGTGGGAAAGCACTAGAGGACATAAGGTGACTGAGGTCAATGTGACTAGGCTACCAAATTGAGCATTTGCTAGTTGGTGCTTATCAAAGTTAGGCTCCTAGGGTCTCACAGAGACTGACAGGATTCATCTTTGTTGATTAAATTTCAGGGTTCTTGAGAAAGGCTTACCTAGCTTGTGAAATCGAAAAGATTTCTATCTCAAAGGGGCAAAAGGAAGAATTGACAAGTTTTTTGAAGACACGTTCTAATAAAACGGAGGCCAGGTCAGGGAGAAACCTGCCTTAAGTTTAATCAAGTTGAAGGGAAGGTTCAAGTCTTCATGGTCACCTGCCTTCTACACCTCTCCCCTCCAGGTGCTTCACTCTGCTGAAGAACCTTATGAAGGTTTCTGGTTCTCTCTGAGTTGACTTGAGGTTGACCTGATGGCCCTTCATTATTAGTTTCTCCACATATCCTGCCCTTGCCTGGGTATGCCTGTGAACATTTATTCTCCATCACTACCTTGCACGCCACCTCTTCTTTTAATCTGCTCTCTGTCATCTGGTACATATGCCTGGTGATTAGGAATTATACACATTATTTTCTTGGATGTTTGACATTATATCCATGTCCATGCAATGGTTTTCCATATATTTTAACTGTCTTTATCAGCGCTTTTATCCTCAAAAACACACCTAAATCCAATGTTATCTATACTTTTAGTTGTAATTTTTTGTCTAAAATCAGTATAGCAGCAGACTATGTTCTCTTTGTTGAGATGTCGGGGGTAATTTGGGAGTAATATTCTCAGTTACAAAACAAAGGAAAAGAACAAATCCAGTACAAGGACAACTCTAAGAGAGAGCAAGTAGCCATTGGCGTTGTACCCAGGGAAGCTTTAAGTCCTGTCCAGCACGTCCTATCTAGCCTTTTCAGAGAAAAGGATGGTGCTGATTTTTCATAATACAAAATCTCTGTCCCATGTAAGAAAATCTGCCCCTTACAAATTGATTGTAGTCTTTCCTAGAGTTTGTCTTCTTACTCCCACCATGAGAGTTCATAGAGCATAATAATAAATAGAAGCACATTTTTAAAAGCCTGGGCATTCAGCTTAGAAGAGCACCACAGTTAGCAAGGGTGAATTGTAGAAGAATAGTTCAGGGCAAGCATTGGCTACTGTGATCATATGCTCCTGACTGCACCGGGATAGCTCCAGTTAGCATAATCAATAATAGTATGCCTTTTTACTCTCAATTGATAAATTTAGGTGATAAGTTAAATATTCACTTTAACTTTATACTCCAAATTCTGATTTCTTTTGAGGGTCTTCTGGTAAATAGTAAAAGTATAACTCCTCCTCCTATCTAGCTTTCAGATAAAGTTATTGATTTAAGCTCTCTCTTTCTCTCTCTCACACACATTTGGGATCTTTCTTTTGCTCTATTTCTCTGTCTCTCTCTCATGTGCAATGTAACGCCACAGCCCTTGTTTTCAATTAGTCCCCCTATGTTGGGTGTCATCTATTTCATGATGTGTTCAATAATTGTCTTCTTCACAGGGCCTGGAATTTTATCTTTCCTGTGTCTATTCTACAATAAACAATGAATGGTTGAAGTTATGCATTGAGAGGGGGAGAAAGTAAAAATGAGAGCTAGAGTGAGGGAAAGATCTAGTGTGAAGTCTGAATGGCAAAGTCATGGCTGATGGCCAGTGTCACTGTTCTTAAGGGATCACTGCACTCTCACTTAGTGCTGACCAGGCTTCTCTTCCAGGACCCTATCAGCCTGATGTCATGAAGCAATGGGCTTCAAGAGTAGGATTTGGTGGCAGTACAATTTGATAGATTTTTAGTTTTTCTTAGCAAATTCTTTGCCCCTGGAGCTGTGGAGACAGTGTAGGATAGTGATCAAAGAGCTTTGAGTTCAATTTACCCTTAGAGAGAACCTTATAAAAATCTCAAAGTATAGAAGTAACCACTTCACACTCAGGATCCAATTTCATCCCACAATAACTTTATGAAGTGTGTACTGATAGGTAAAATAACATGAGCAAGGTGATGCACAACAGGTAAGGTCTCCAACTGGAGTCTACCTGACCTTAGAGAAAGAGTGCCCAGCTGTCCCTCTTCCTAGGGTGGATTTATGAGAATGCTGATACCACTCGTAAGAAGTTACCACCAAGCCCCAGCTCTTCTCACACTCACCATTGATGACACTACTTCCTATTTCTCAAAATGGCATTTCTATCAAAAGAAAGCCTGTATAGAATAGTTAATGTAGCCAGATACTATTGAGTACATTGTATGTGTTAATTGCATTCTTACACTAATCCTGTGAGATAGGGGCTATGCTTTTTCCTCTTTATACAGGTGAGGAAATTGAACCATAGAGGGCTTAAATGATTTGGCAAAGATTACTCAGCAAATAAGTGGCAGAGGTGGAATTTGTATTCAGATAATCTGGTCCTAGAATCTGTGTTCCCAACGACTGTGCAACTACGTTATATACTAACTCTAAGATGAGAAGGTAACTTCTTTATTGGTTTCACATGAAATGATTGACACCCATTGTGCCACTTATTCTGCAGACTGTTGGCACAAGGGTAACAAGGTTGTCCCTGGAATAGCAATAATAATAATAGTGACTCGGACTTGCCTACATGTCAGACAGTGTTGAGTGCATTACCCATTTTGTCTTATTTAATCCTCCTAACAAAACTGGGTTGCAAGTTCATTATTCTTGTATACAATAAGGAAACTGAAGGGTATGTGTAAGTACCTTGCTAGTAACAGCTGTGTAAAGTCTAGCATCTCTCTGATTGCCTCTGGGAACAACCAGATGCTCTGTGCTCTCCCACCAGAGGCTGTGGGAGTCTTTGATTTATGAATTATTTTTGATGGTGGTGGCCACTTTACCCTGCCCAGGAGGGCATGTGGCTGAACATGCTCATTTCACTTTCAGAAGAAAAAAAGCAAATCACCAAAAGAACAAACTAACACCAGACGCCTCAGTATCCACTTACTGCTAGACTTCACACTGTTCAATTTTTATCATCTGTATAAAGCTACGCTTTCAACACACCCTGAGACTGAATATGTATAATGATGCCAACCAAGACTAAAGAGGAAAAGTTAAATGATGTTTAGGAAACACTGTTTATTCTTCAGAAAGATCACATTAGAAATATTTCAATATAGGGTTCCAGATAGTATGTATATTATAGATAAACATACACTCACGTAAATGAAAAAGAAGTGCATGCCTTTTTAGGCTTTTATTAGAGATACACAAGAAATTATAGAAATTCAGAAACAGAAGGGAACTTAGAGATCGTGTAGTCCAGATCAGGAAACTAAATGAGCCCAGTGTTGCTGTTGGGACCTGCAAAGCTTTCAGGCATCTCACAGAACTCAGATTAAGCTTCATCGCCTTTTTGAATTATTTCCAGATCCCCCTTCTTATGCCTGCCCCTTTACTTTAGTATACTCTAGCTATTTTCTTCATGGCTTCTTTATCACTTTATTTTACTTCATTTTTTTGATTGTTCTTTTAAAGACTTGTTTTTTTTTAAAGAGCAATCGAGAGGAAGGTAGATTTCCATATACTCCACCCCACACATGCATAGCTCCCCCATCGTTAGCGTCCACCACCAGCGTGGTATTTGCATTACAGTTGGTGAACCTGTGTTAACTCATTGTCACCTAAATTCAATATTTTACCTTAGGGATCACTCTCGGTGGTGTTGTCCATTCCATGGATTTAGACAAATTTATAACAACACATATCCACTGTAGTCCCTACCCTAAAAATCCTCTGTGCTCTGCTTGTGATTTTCCTCACCTCTCTTCAATTCTGGGCAATTACTGTCCTTTTCATTGTCTCCGTTGTGTTGCCATTGACAGAATCAGTTGAATCTTATAGTGTGAAGTCGTTTCAGGTGGCCTCCTGCACATCAGAACGTACACTTAAGCTTCCTCCTTGTCTTTTCAGGTCTTGATCGTTCCATGTCTTTTTTAACACAGAATAAAATTTCATTGTCCGTATATGGCACGGTTTATGTATCCACTCACCTGCTTACAATGTCATGATTGCTTCCAGGTCTTGGCAGTTATGAATAAAGCTGCTATAAGTGACCATCAACATGAATATTTTTGCAAACTTGTAATTCTTCAACTTCTTTGTATAAACCCTAAGGAGTGCCATCATTGGGTCATATGGTCAGAGTATGTTCAGATTTATAAATAACTGCCAAATTGCATCTCAAAGTGGCTCTATCACTTTACATTTCCACCAACAAAGGTGAGAGTCCCTGTTGTTCCAAATCCTTCCCAGAATTTTAATTGTCCGTATTCTGGATTTTGGTCATTCTAAAAGGTGTGTACAGCCGGAGGCCGTGGTAGACACCTGCTTTCTTTATCTTCATAAACTCCATGACTATTTTCATGATGACTCTTTTATTACTTTATTTTACTGTTTTGTTTGTTTTTTAAAAGGCTTTACTTTTTAAGTGCAGTTTTATGTTCATAGTAAAGTTGTTTTAATCTTCATTTCCTTGCTGACTTGTGACATGAAACATCTTTTCTTATACTTATCATTTGTATATCTTCTTCAGTGAGGTATCTGCTAAGATCTTTGGCTCAATTAATTGGGTTGTGTTCTTTTTGTTGTGTTTTAAGAATTCCTTGTATATTTTGGATACAGTTGTTAATCAGATAGGTCTTTTGCAAATATTTTTTCCCAAGCCGTGGCTTATGATTTTATTGTCTTGACAGTGTCTTCTGCAGAGTAAAAACTTTTAATTTTAGTGGAGTATCAATTCTTTTGTGTGTTATTTTACATTTTGTGCACATAACTCTTTCTCTCTACTACCTTACAAACTCCTTAAAAGCAGAGACATTTTTCCTTTGGCTGAATAACCTGGGAGATGGCACAGGGGCTGGCACTTCCCAGCTACTAGGTGAGTCTTCAACCTGCGCAGGAGCTGGCAGAGTCTCACTGAGCAGTGAAGTGCACACATTCCTGACCTGCTGACCAGGGATCCTTCCACTACTTTTTTTCTGCTTCTCTATTTTAATTTAATTTTAAGTTCACTTCATAAATAAATTCTGAAACCATTCTGAAGAGGATTTTTTTAGAAGCTATCGATAATATCAAAGAAACCTTAATTGATATGATGGTATAAAATCCTCACTCAGGGAAGGAAGAGTGCAGAAAATCATTTTTTCAACAAGCCACTAGCATTTTTTTTCTAAAAACTAAAAAGGAATCTCATCTTGTCTTTCTTAATATTCTGACAAAAGATTTGTATCCTTTTGATCTAGAGTGACACTCAGAACCTGGATGTTCCTTATTGAAGTTGCTAAAGTGTAGAGGAAAGATAACCTAAGTTTGCTTTTCATGTCAGTCACTGGGAACACAGCAAGCCTTCCACGTGTGAAAGATTTCACTGGATTGTAATTGGAAGGCAAAGATTTTACTTTTATTGAACAATACCAATTCCTTCTGTTATAGGTCTCCCACTGGGTTCAAAGAGCACCCTATATGTAGAAAACCTTTTCGTATACAGTTATGGAGTTATGAATACTCCAAGCGATATACACAAAACAATAGAAATCATCCTTCTTTCAGGGAATAACCACTTTCTGAAATTAATTGACATTAGTGCCTCTATCCATCCAGATGTGTACACAGCACACAATCTAATAAATCTTAGATGTAAGGAACTTGAAGATACTTTTGATTTTGTAGTTAAGGAAACTGAAGTCCAAAGAAGTAAAGTGATCTATCAAGGAATTATCCTGATTGATTTGAGACCAAAGGCAAGTTCCCCCTGGATTGGAATCCAATGCCACACTGCTTTTGTGCTGAGCAGGCAATAATTAATGCTGTTGGAAGTTTCTTTTATGACATACACATACTTTCAGCTGACATAACAGATTTTCCTTTACTGCATGATATTAAATGTTCTTCTTTTATATATGGCCAATATCCTTATTTTATGGATGATAAATTGCGACTTTAGGGATATTAACTTATTTGCTAAAGATTAAATAATCAGTTGGGGACAGTGCTCTGGATACAGAGGCCCGAGCTTCTGTCTTCCCAGTGAGGGTTTATTGAGTGAATCTCCTCCTGAAACTCTGCTCGGCTCTCTACTGTAACAAATTAAGCACACATAAACACATATCCACAAAACAGCAAAGTCAAGTGTTTTTATATCTTCCAATAACTTCATTTAAGTCTGATCAGGAAAACATTATGAAATTTATTGGTTTTATCTCTCTTTTGAGATCTCTTGTAATCATCTATTTATTTATCATGATTTTGTGTATCTCAAATTGTGCTTCAAGCTACAGATTCAGATTTGAGCCTTAAAATTTAGTAGGAGAAAACAAATTTATAAAGGGTAAATGTAGAGGTGGTGTAGCTCAGTGATAGAATGCTTTCCTTACATGCTCAACTGCTGAGTCTGATCCCTAGCATTGAAAAAGACAAAATAAAAGACATATAGAAAACAGTTGTAGGTGTTATAGAAATAGGTCAGAAAATGTCAATCAGGTCAGGGAATGGTTCAGTCTACCTGAGGGCTTAATTAACAGCTTCCTAGAGTAGGTGATGTGATGCTCTGAATCTTGAAAGTTGGGAGAGGTGTTTTCTGGAATTAAAAAGGGGCAAAGATTTAGGAAAGGAGAGAAGTGGCCTGATCCAATATATAGAGAGATAAATGGTGTGCTGTGCATATGATTCTGAAAATGGTTTGTATGGCTTCAGTGTAGACCCCAACAGTTTTTGGGAAAACGAGGCTGAAAAAGTCAGAGCTGGGCTGATGAAAGGATTCTTATTGTATTTAAAGAGTTTGAACTTACTCCATGAAAAGTGAAGAGTTAAAAATGCTTCTATGCCATGGTCTTAATTTTAAAAAGGTCTACCATGGAAAGGTATTAGGTGATAGGTAGGGAAATAAGCCAGAAAGTAGAGAAACCAGTAAGGTGACTCTCATGGTTGTCAATGGAAATTATGTTAAGGATGCTCAGGCTGTGTCAAAAGTTAAGTTGTAGAGGAGGGAGTGAAGGTAAGCAGGTGTACATGTACAGGAAGCAACAGTAGAGGAATCTGGTGACCAGAGATGTGGTAGTAAGAGAGCTGAGTTCTGATTACATATCCTTCACTCTCTAGTTCTGTGGCCTAGGTTTATGTTTTTAAACTATCACTTTCCTTCTTGTAAAATGGCAAGATAGGACTTGATTATTCTGTATGTCTCTAAGAACTCTATGGCTCCATCTTAGTTATCTGAATTTTATAAATACATTCATTTGAGTATTCTTAGGCTTCACAATAATTATCACTGACACTTTTTATTAGGTATCAGCATTGTTATGAGTGTTGAATCAGTTAATCCTCATTGCAACTCTTGATGGTAGGTACTATCATAAATCCCATCTTACAGATGAGGAGCTGATGCTTAGAATGATGTAATGATTGTCTCAAATCACATCTTTCTGTTCTCTGTTCTTTCTTTTTACTGTGCCATATTCCTTAGAAATCACATGGGCATCACCCAACTTCTTACTTATTCTATTAATAGGAATATTATTGCCTATTAGTTAAGTTAAAGGTTGCTACTGCAACAGATAAACCTCAAAGTCATTCACTTAGAGTAGCTTAGCTTAATTTCTGCTCATGTGAAATCCAGTTAGTGTCAGGTGTGATCCTTTCTACATAGCCATTCAGGGACCTGTGTTGTTGGTGACTTGGCCATCTTCTACACATGGTTTCCAAGGTTGTGCCAGAACTGACCTCTGTCTGAAAAGAGAAGACAGAGAGTGGGGTGGTAAAATGGGATGTTTTTAAGGCCTGGTCTGGAAGAAGCATAACTTTCTTTTGCACCCATTCCACATGTCATATCCACACCTAGCTGCAGGGATCTTGGAAAATGAAGTCTGGTTGTGAACCAAGGGGTTTCAAACCTACCAAGGGCATTCTCTTTGAAAGCTGGGACATCCTTCAACCTAAACCATCAGACTTCAAAATATCAGTCAAACTTCTGCATTGTATTACTTTTTGGACTTGATCTGTCATGCAAGTCTTACTGTAAAAGTAATCAAGATGTTTTATATATAAGCAATAAGGGTGCAGGTTGACTTTATAGTGAATTTTACACCATGCAGTCAGTTAAGATTCATAGCTTCATACAGTTAAAAAATATATCCAAAATATAAATTTTAGAAACTCCTTTTTGAATTTCTCATTAGGTTCAGTGACTTATAACATTGATTTGTGTTATTTTGAAGGTATTGGAAAAAATCTTTTGAACTTTGACTTTCATTTTCTGATAGGTCTAATAGATTGCCCTCATTATAATAAAACTTAATCATTTCATAAACTTACAGAATTTTTGAAATGGAAGGAAACTTTTAACTCTAAAATGCCTCTAAATATAGTCTGATTTCTTCATATTGCAGATAAGGAAAGGACCTAGAGACCTAAATAACTTACCCGCAGCGTACTCTTCAGGGACAGAGAACTACACATTGGAGCCCAGGTCCTCTGTCTTTCTTTTCTCTGCTCTTTCTATTCATTGTGTCATTTCTCAAGAAGCCTCAGGCTGCACTGCCCTCCTTCCTAGGAACAGTCATAGGGATATTATTAATCATAAAGAACAATGTGATTCTTACAATGCTTGGGGATTGAAGGTGATCTGAGTCTTTATATTTTTTGTGTAATTTAGAATTAAGCAGAAAATCTGCTTTAAAACCCTTGTCATCAAAAAAATAATATATATAATATTATATATGTACATATATGTAATGGACTGTTTCCCCTTTATTATAATTTTAGATGGCTTTTGGGTCATTATTTGTAACATCACTTTTCACTATGAGAAAAATATAGGAAATGTGACTATTGGATTTAGATTTTCCTGGATCCTACTTTGAAGGCAGAAGTTAGTTATTCCCTTAAAAATAGGAGTAGAGAACACTTCTGGCTCATAATAATTAGCTTTTGTTAATTATAACTTTAATTTTTTAAGAAAGAAACTGTCTATATAGCACATTTTTAGGTCAAGAGAGATGTCATCACATGACCTCTGAAAGAAAAGAGATTATTGAAATATATTCCATAAAATATTTTCAGGAACCCAGGAAAAACTTCACAGGAAGGGCCATCACCAAGGCAGCTCATTGAAATACTTGCCCTCTTCCCTCTCCTGTCCTCGCTCCAATGCTTGGCCACTCCCTCTGAGTCCCACCCTGCATCCCTGTACACAGAGCTCTCCCAGGTCTCCTGTTTCCTGAAGCCTAACCACCTTCACCTCACACGTCCATTTCCGCATGGCGGATTTGTAGTTTTCTGTTCAAATTTCCAGAAAGATGCATTGACTGGTCTAATAGTTCCTTCTGAGAGAAGTGCTTACAAGCTTAAGTTGACCAATAGTTTATAAAAGGATCACAATTCTTCTCAGTTCACCTTTCTCAACATCAATTTTTATTAAAAATGTGGATGTGTAAGATGTTTGTGCTTGAGCCAGGGGGCAATGGATGGATCTAAACATTCTCACAGAAGTGAATCTCCCCCTTTTAGGAGTGAATTTCCCCCTTTTCTGTCTCTTCTCTCAAAAGAGACTTGGGGAACATCCTTTGGTTGGGAGTCTGTTAATAAACCACAAACTGTTAAATGGAAAATTTAGGATTATTATTCTTTAGTGGCAGTCTTTTTCTCCTCACTAATTTTATTTCATTTTTTTCCTGTATAAAAATAGTGGAACAGTTTTAGAAAACAGGAGTTGTAAAAAATGTTATTGTCACTTTGCAATTTTCCTCCCTGACCTGATCACCCTGACTGCATACATTTCAGGAACTCTTGGAATTTCATTCAGCTATTTCTTTTAATTAGATATCTTCAGCATGAAAGTCTAAAAATATGCCCTACTTTCTCATCTAATGAATAAAAGTGAGAAATTAGCTGTCTCAAAAAGTTTTTGTTTCAGCTCATTTTTTCCATTCAAAGTGATTTACAGCAACCCAAATTCACTAACTAGCTTGTATTTCAGATGCCTATTGGTGCATGTAGGTGATGCTTTATTTCTGCTTAGAAGGTGTAATACAGACTCTCCAGGGAGCTAGTCAAGCTGAGTGAAACTATTAAGTAGGAGTATATGAAGACAAACAAAATTTCAGAATCAATGAGACAAATCAGAATACAAATAAGAACTGAAATCTAATGGAGAGGAAACTGAGTAGGAACAAATTCACAACTGGTGTTAAATTTACTCTCTTCTGTAGTTCAAGTGTCAGAATGAATTTTTTTTACATACATCTTACATCAACAAAATTAAGTACACATACAGATTTTGAAATATGAAATTAGAACTTCCATAAATGTGATACATTTCCCTAACACATCTTTGTAGTTATATGCATGCTATGTTACATTGTTATGCATTATTTGTGCTAATTGTAAAAGCATAAATAATTAATATGTAAGTAATGCTTTACAATTTTTTTAAGAGAGAGGGACAATGTATGAGAGAGAGAGATGAAGTGAGAATCAGTTTTATTTAGTTTTTCATGTGGCTTTCGTTGCTCCAACACTTCATTGTGTACGTGGTATTGGGGTTTGAACACATGTCATTGAGCTTTCCAGGCAAGTGCCTTAACCACTGATCCACTGTTCCAGCCCTGCTTTACAATTTTTTTTTTTAAAGAGAGAAGGACAGTGTGAGAGAGAGAGAGAGAGAGAATCGATTTTTATTGAGTTTTTACATGGCTTTCGTTGCTCTGACACTTAGTTGTGTCCTGCTTTACAATTTTTAAAGCAGCTTCATATTTGGTCTTCATGAGGAATCCATGGAGTCATTGTAGAAATGAAGAAATTGATCCTTAGGAAATTAGATGAACTTAGCTAAAGATTCACCCAGGTAGAGCATGTGTCAAGCTCAGCTTGGACTGAGGCATTTCAGTTCCAGAGCCGGTGTCCTTTTGAGGTTACTAAGCATTGCCTGTGGGGACAGTGACATACTTGCTGCATTCCTCTACATCATCTAAAACTTTAGTCTGATATTTGTGTTTAGAGATCCAGAGAAAAGACACTATGTGATCATAGCTAAGATCAGGAAGCAAACTACATCCTCTTTTTAGGTGTACCCCTTACTAGCAGTTTTACCTTGACCTGCATACTTACAAACTTCTGTTCTTCACCCATAAAGAAGATAATAAGTTTCCACTTCAATCATTTTTGTGGTGATAAAATGAAATAATGACACACAATAAATATTTTTAAATGTTATCAATTACCATTATTCCAGAAATTATTTCTACAGCATATGAACTAATTTTCACGTAGAATGTTATTAGTTTAGCTTTTATGCTCATAATTACCAACCTAAGACCAGCAACCACTGCTCAAGATCAGTGATTTGTATAAATATTATTCCTCTACAAACCTATTTTTCATACCTACATGTTTATGGTTGGTTCATGGGTAATAAGTCAAATGTGGCATATTATGTATATATTATGCATTGAATGTTACTTATATATAATTTTTTAAAAATCTATGTATATATACAAACCAAGTGCAATTTAATTTGGCTTTCTTCCTCTGGAAATTTCTATTAGTATATAAACAAGAAGTTGCAAAGGAAGGTTTTGGTAAAATGTCTTATGGGGTTGCATGCCAGAGTACACCAGTCATAATAGCTTTTTATAACAGCTGGGAATCTTAAAGGCTGATTCAAGAGAGAGTCTTTTGGCCATGCATAGTGGTTCATGCCTGTAATCCCAGCAGCTTGGGAGATTGACGCAGGAGAATCGCAAGTTCAAAAGGCAAGGGATCAGGAGACAGTAAGAGGGAGGTAGAGGGATGTGTGTGTATGGGGGGGGGGTTACTAAACAAATTGTATTGCTGATTTGTGTGCACCTAGGAATATGTGACAAATAATCCAATCATTATGTGAAGCTGTAATGCACTAATAAAAATAAATTTTAAATGGGCCAAAGAGCTAAATAGAGACTTCTCACCAGAGGACATTGATCAAGCCAATGAATACATGAGAAAGTGCTCTAAATCACTAGTAATCAGAGAAATGCAAATGAAAACCACATTAAGATATCACCTTACACCAGTCAGAATGGCAAAGATGAAGAAAATAAACAATAATAGATACTGGACTGGCTGTGGAGAGATAGGCACACTAACACACTGCTGGTGGAGCTGCAAACTGGTACATCCCCTCTGGAAAGCAATATGGAGAATCCTTAAAAAATTAGGGATGACTCCACCATACGACCCTGCTATTCCACTCCTGGGTATCTTTCCAGGGGACTTAGAATCAGCACATTACAGTGACACAGCGATATCGATGTTCATAGCAGCACAATTTACTATTGCTAGGCTATGGAAACAACCCCGGTGTCTCTCACAGGAAGAATGGATCCAAAAACGGTGGTACATTTATACCATGGAATATTACACAGCAATTAGAAACAATGATATTGCAGCCTTCGAAGGTAAATGGATGGCTATGGAAGAGATTATGCTGAGTAAAATCAGCTTAACCCAGAGATCTAAGGGTCGATTGTCTCCACTCATCTGTGGAGGTGGGGACTAGACCCTGGACAATGAGAAAGTTGGTCTAGTAGCATGAGTTAAATCCAGATAAGATGTAATGCTTTACAATCAAATACTTTTTTTAGAGTTATAGTGGGAAGGGGAAGGGAGGGATAAGGGAGGGTAATTGGGGGGCACTCCTGGGGATAAATGCAATATCCAGAATATATACACATTTTATATTATTTTGTTAAAATCTTGTAAGCTTGTTCAAAAATATAAAATAAAAAATAAATAAAAAATAAATTTTAAAAATTAAAAAAAAAAACCAGCCTAAGCAACTTAGTGTAGATCCTGTCTCAAAATAAAACATGTATTTAAAAAAAAGTGTGTTGGTGGGAGGAGCTGGGGATGTGGCTCAATTGTTAAGAACCCCTGGGTTCAATCCATGGTACCAAAAAACAACAATAACAAACCAAAACACAAAAAGAAAAGAGAGAGAGAGAGG